>SNQN01000232.1:33421-91476 GCA_008642245.1 Bassia scoparia | reverse complement strand
TTGGGCGTTAGCTGAGACAGGCGAGTCTCGTGAGGTACATAGTTGTGAGGAGCCGCCATGGCCCCTTACACTTCTGCCAGCCGATTCCACATGGGTCGTGCACGGGCTGACTCTCACAATTCGCTCCTGTCCAGTGCGCAAGGCACCGGTCCCGTCGAGCGATCGCGAGTCCCGACGGGTTCCCAGACCGCTTCGCCCGAAGCATAAGTCAGAGGGCCAATACTGTGGCGTCCAGTGAGTCAGGCGCCTACGCAGGTCATTCCGTGATGCCAGGGAAGATCATAAACATCAGCAGCGTGAGGAGGTGAAACTAGTCAAGTTACGTTCGTCCCGGAGATCAGCGCTCCACTCTGTTCGGCTCGTGTCACTCAAAGTCCGGCGAATATCACCAGCACGGAGTTGTCGCCGACGCGGCAATGACACTCAAAGCGGACTCGCCCTCCGATCGTAACCGGAAACGGCGACCCCTGCACGCGCGATCCAGGAGACTCGCACTTCAGGGAGAGCGCTAGCTTCGGAGGAATTGACGACCCAGAAAACTGTTGCAGCAGAGTGTTTCTAGGGAATTCTTACTCCCGTACCGCCTCTCAGCACAGAAATTCTTGATACGGGTGACAGAAAGGAAAGGTCAACGATCTCCACTAGGATCCATTTGACGGAACCACCCGGATCCAGAATGAATCATATGTTGCCGCCTATCAGGCCAGTACAGAGGGGCGTCCAACCGAGGAATAAGTGAAGGACATTTGGTGAAATTTTGTCCAACTAACTTTGAAAGGCATGGCGCATCACTCAGTTTTACGTGAACTGCCCTCCGCTATCAATATCACCAACTTCACTGGTTCTGGAGCATTGTTCTGCCACAGCTCATAGCAGGAAACGCCATGAAAGTCACCAACCTGTTGCTCTCAATAGACTTGCGTCGCGGCACCTGCCAAAGTACTGACAGAGTTACATTAAGCTGTTAACACGGAGTCTTTAAAGATTTTCAACTTAGAGACCCTGCATCGCATTTGAGTTAACACTTTCTCCAACTCTCCTTGACCAGTTTCATTGGGCTAGTGTCGACTCTTTACAGTAGGTAGCCATATTAAAGAGCTGATCGTAATGCCTTTCCCGCCAACGTGCGGAAACCCTGTGGTACCACATAGCCCCTCAATGAATTTTCTCGGTGAATGTAGTCCCCTTCTCTGGCGTAACACCATCCTCAGACACACGATGAGTGAATTGATTCTTATAAAGCTTGCATCGTGCAGAGGAACCATCTTGACGGTTTACGAACCTTAGTCTGTAATTATCTACAAGACAACTCGATTTCGTCCGATCCCGAACCGAACTCCACCGGAGCACCGATTCTTTTATTTTGTCGTCAAAACCGACTATTGCCCAGACCGCGCTCATCGAGTCGCGGCTGGAAATATACCGACCACATCTAATGGTTCGAAGCGCCGTAGCCTACACGCCGAATTTACCATCAAATTCCATGTCCACGGTTAACCAAACGCGCTACTCTGACGCGCACCGTAGAACTGGTAACGTCAGCGGCTCCAGCCACCCGTATACACTTTCTCAAGAAGTCATTAGCCTGACAACCCGTAGTCTGATACTACCAGACCGAGCATATGAAGTCCTCGGTACCGGGAAGTCCAACGCGGTCAGGACCCTAACTGCCAAGATTTTGGATTCCCGCAGTCGTCCGTCAGATCACCGGACCCCGCAGAGGCGCGATACGGCACACATTCACGGTCGTATTATATATTATTTTTTTAAAAAATGAAACAAACCGTGCTGTTAAAAAATCGAAGTTAGAGAGACATCTTTTAAAAGTTCTCTTTACGACCTTCGAGTATTCGGTCGGTTAGATAAACCCTTTTTTTTTTAAAAAAAAACCCATCCCGCCTGCCAAACCTCCGTCACCCGGGTAAAACTCAATTTTTTTTTTCATTTCACTGAAAACTCAACCTCCTCCTCACCCGCCAAACAACTACTCCTCTGCTCTCAAACCCATCACACTCTCACACCCTCTCTCACCGGGCCTGGCGAAAGAGACACCGACCTCTCTTCCATCCCGGTCCAGCCGATCTTGCAACTCACTCTCCTCTGCCGTCCGTTCCCACTCTCTCACTCACTCATCCCTGCATCTGCGCGCAGCCTTCTCTCATCTTCTCTATTACTCTCTTTTTCCTCGCCGTAGCGACCACCGCGCTCGAGAGGTAATCCGACCCGACTCACACAGTGCGACTATCGGTCGGGGACGCGGTGTTAGGCCGCCGAAATATCCGGGTCGGTGATGGCGAGTCGGATCCGAAAACGTTTCTCTTGTTGTGTCTGGGAACGCTGTTTATCATCTCTGGTTTCCATTCCGCCTTCTTTCAATATTTGATACTAATCTGATCCTCCATGATTGCCCCGGGCTCGCAATACCCGACCCATTGTGGCATTTATACTTGGTCTCCTTCAAGACTTCTCAACGTACTGATAACGAGCGTTGGCGTTTTCTGCAGAAGAACTGGCTACGCCGAGATAAAGCAATCTGCCTGTGATTCGCCAGATCCTAGGAATATGATGAAATTATTAACAATCTCTTAGCGAAATTTTTCTTTCGAAGTGAGGTCATTTTCCAATACATTCTTCATATCAGTCTCCTTCGCCTCAGAATTCCCCTTTTACTTGGCACCACCAGCTGAGGAAGTCTGGATCTCACAAAATCTTTTTCGCCCCTCCAGCTAGGCACATTTGAAGCCCGAAATAAGCGCCTCATTACTCCTGAGCTGCATTGTTTGATCGCAGGCAAACCAAAACGAACGGCGTACTCTGACGTTCGCCAAGATCAGTTTTGATCACAAATTCCTGCCTCCACTCGCTCCTTAGTAGATGATCTCCACTCGAGCAAACAATTCCCAAGGGTTATCAGCTGTGGGAGGGGCCGATTAGTACACTACAGTGATGAAGCGGCACAACGCCGAGCCTTGTACTCGCCTTTCTGGGCTCATACTCTACACCATAATCTGCCAAATCTCATCGGCCCCATTCGGTTCATCCGAATTGGATGGTTTCGTCTTCAATAACCTTCGTATGGGCCTGTCCTGTGAGAAATTGTAATTGGGCTGAGCGGTGAAGATGCGAGTAAGGTTTCAACTTTCTGCTTGCAATCCCAGGCGTCGTATACATCTCTCAATTGTAGAGTATCTTGATTCAGCCCCTTCTGTAGCAGCGTGGCGTTAACAAAATATACCGGGTGTTTGGGTCGTATCTATCTCGGGACCTAAAATAGCACTTGTCAGCATAATCCAAAAATACCTGAGGGGGATAAACGTCAGGGGTTCTCTTGGCATTGGTGACACCAACTTGCGTATCTCCAGAGAAGACTGCTTCTTTAGCTCCTGAAACGTCCACTTCTGCCTTTCTTCATCCCACTTGGAACGTTAGACCTTTTCAAGGTCCTTAAAAACAAGCCCTCAAGCTTCTTATTCCGCCGATTTGGACAAAAACACGCCCTATGTACCCATGCAACCCGTCAGTCATTGAACTTCCTTTACACTCTGGGGATGTGCGTATCCAAGACGCTTGACTTATCTGGATTCGCCTCTATTCTCACGTTCACTTCCACTAGAAATCCAAGCACTTAGCCCAGCCTATGAACAGCCAAAATACACACTTTCTTTGGGTTTAGGCGCATATTGACTTTTCTTAATGAATATCGAACGTTTCCCTGAGGTCAGCAATATGGTCAGAGTACAATTCTTACTGTCTTAACAATCATATATCAACGTAAACCTCGATATTTCGCCAATCTGACCGTGACAAATATTGATGTTACCAACCTTGATAGTCAGCCCCCGGCGTTTCTTTAAGGCTCCGAAGGGACATACGGCATTATATGCAATAACTTGGTTTGTAATAAAGGCGGTGTGTGCCTGATCATCCTCTGCCATTGGGTATCTGATGAATAACCACATTGCGTCATGAGAAACTAAAGGGGCAATGCCCGGTGGCAAGTAGTAATCAACAGAGTTTATCAATCTTTGGGAGAGGATAGTCATCCTTCGGGTAGGCCTTTGTTGAGTAATGTGAAATCAACACACATTCCCACTACGCATGGGTTTCTTGACCAAGACCACGTTGACGCCACCAATCGCTGATACTGACATTTCACTGAATAAAGCCAGGCTTCATCAACTTCTTGACTCGGGCGTGCCTGCTTAAGCTCTTTCTCGCCTTGATGACGCAATTTTTGTTTAACGGGCTATAGCCATCCTTGATGCATAGCTTATGTTGCTTACTTTCGGGGGAAATTCCTGGCATTTCCTTCACCGTGAAGGCGAAAACATCTCCGGGTAATTCCTGAGAATATTGACTATTTCTTCCTTCAATCCTTTGTCCAAATTAGCCCCTACTCTGCGGTCATGAGAAGGTGCATCGTCAATCGCTCACTTTCCCGTGGGAGTCTAGGGGTTTTTGGACGCCCATACCTCTTTGGGATAACAGCCAAGTAACACAGTCCATTGGAGTTGTTAAATCTCGGCTCCGACTCCTTTCTCTTCTTGCTCGCTGGATTGGGCTTTCCTCGGCCGTCGCCTCGAAGACTGTTAACATAGACATTCTCTGGCATCTCTGATCGTTCCATAACAATTGGTCCTAACCTTCCCTTTGTCCGTTCTCATAACTGCACAAAGTTGATAAAGTATCGAAATCGCCGCTTGAACCTGATTGAGCATGGTCGCGCCAATGATGAGTTATACGCAAAGGCAAATTCCACGACAATAACTTGACCATTACACTTATGCCATGACCTTTCTCGCCTAAACACTGGTAGCGAATCGGTTGCCCCTTGAAAGACACTCTAGACCGCCAAATCCCAACGAGGGATATAGTCCAAGGAGCTCTAGTTCTCAGTTCCCACATCGAAGTTGCTTCAAACATTCATATTGCTAATCGTAATATCGCAAATGGACACTGCCAGACCTTGACCAGACACCCCGTCTGTAACTTTACGAACATTGGCTCACATTTAAATTCTCACTTACCCACGGATCGGTCCGTGCGAATTGACTTAATCGGTTAAGACGATATATGTTACATCACAGACACTCAGATTTGGAACAGTGGTGGGAGGGCCTCGCTCAGCAACAATCCTCAGCTTGATGCTTGGTTCGTATAAACTGTTGCTTTCTTCCCCTATTGCTCGGACGCCTGAGGCCAAACTCCGCTGATCACGCCTACATACAATCAGTATCAATGCGCCCAGTCTGCCGCTGCTTCTTGTTGTCATACCTTTGTTAAGGATACTTTGTTAATTTTCCTTCATTTCGCTAGCATTATCAAGGGCTCTCTTTAACTCGTTCCATATTTCGAGTAGTATGGCCCGCAATCTCGGTGATACTCACAATAAGTTCTTGTTTCTTTTATTCATCGGCGCCGATTTGGACACCGGCGTTAGGTAGGGAGATTACTCTCCTTAATATCAGGGTAAATCTCTCTACTACGTTGTACCTCGTACGGCCCTTCCGTCCACCGGGGTCACGCCATCCATCTCAGCTCCTTTTTCCTCTCTACCTTGAAGCCATCAATCGTTATCTCTATCGATTCGGCCACTCTGATCGCCCCCCTTGTTCCGATCTCGATTATCGGACTTTTCTTAGCTTGGGGAAGATCCTACATATTCGCCTCTGCAGGCTCACCTCCATATACTCATAGGATTGTGTGCATCTCCATGCAGGCCTGAATTATTTTCGGCAACAATTCTGGGCTATCACAAATCTTGTGAACGCCCACGGTCGTAATCCGGTCAATAGTAACTAGCCGAATGCGACCAGTGGGTCTTCTAAGTATGGACAATCTTTAACAGACTCCGTTTCAAAACGCTTTAATGTAATATTCGAGACTTTCGCCAGGCTCTGCTTAACAGCTCATAAGAAGCAAACGTGGTTGACTTTCATGGCGTTTTCACATGCTGATAACTGCTGGCGAAACAATCGCCTACACTAGTGAAGTTGGAGATTGAACCGGATAGAGCCGGTTACAAATATACACCGATGTGAGCGCCATCCCTTTACAAAGTAGTTGGAAAAAAATTTCACCAAGATGCCTCACAATTCGTCGTTTGGACGCGAGCTGCGCTCTTCCCTTGTAGCCGCGGCCATATGATCATCTGGAGATCCGTAGTTCCGTCAAATGACTCATAGTTGGAATCTTGACCTTTCTTCTGATCCCACCGTATTCAAGAATTTCCCTGCTAAAGGGGTACGGGAAGTAAGAATTCCCCTAAGGTAACACTCTCTATGCAACAGTATCTCTGAGGTTCAATTCCTCCGAGCTGCTCTCTTCTGAACGCCGATGCCTCCTGGAACTCAGCCGCCTTGCAGTAGGCCGTCTGGTTGGTGAGCGACGCAGTTTGAGTGTCGTCACGAAGAAATTCGCGAACGTCGTGCTGCGTGATCGCCGGGTTATGATGAACCCGAAAGGTGAGCGCGATCTCGACCGGGCGAACGAACTGACTAGTTATCCCTGCGCTCACAGTCTCGATTTTTTTTGATCTCCTGCATCACGGTCATGACCTGCGTAGGCGCCTGACTCCTGGTACGCCCGATATGCCTCTGACTTTGCTCAGGGAAGCCTGGTCTAGGAACCAGTGAACTCGTGATCTAACGCGACTGTGTTCCCTTAGGGTGGCAGGGGCAAATTGTGAGAGTGGCCGGTGCAGATCATGAGATCGGCTGGCAAAGTTGTAAGGGCCATGGCGGCTTTCAAACTTGGTCCCTCACGATGCTCCTGCTACGTACGCACCAGGCTGTCGAGGGCCCTCTGCAAGCGACGACTGGTGCGAACTTCTTGCATGAACAGGCTGTGGCACTGGCACGACCTCTGATCCTGCACGCGGGTACTCCGGAATTCGCGCGCTCCAGTCGAGCAAAATGTGCATCCAAATCTTGATAAAAGCACTGACTGATGGTCAAAATTTTGCTGCAAGATCGTCAGATCTTTTTCTGGTAACTCCTTGAACTCGGTACACTTCTTGAGGCTGAGATGAACATGTCCATGATCTTCTTGACAATCTCTCCGATGTTTCTGGATTCTTCACTGAGCGTTCCGACGACTTCTGTGATTCTTCTGCATCTTCCTGCTTTCCTTGATCTGTGTTCCCCCACGCGGCGGCAATGTTCAGTATGAAAATCTTCAATCTAGAAAAACAGGGAAATTCAATCTTTGTGTCTGAATCTTGATTGTCTGTCAGAAAGTCGATCCGGAAGGCTGACGCCGTGATCTGCGTCTGGATACCTGGTAGGATGCGAGAAAAGCAGTCAGAGGCCCAGGGGTGCTACCTGGGACACCTGCGGATGGCTTAAAGTCAGCCAAAGGAGGAGAGAGAAAAGGAAGAGAAACTGACACTAGAGAGAGAACAGTACTTTTTAGGTAAAATCTCAGACATGAATGATGGTGTAATCCTGTTTCTGAGTGCCAAGTCCACTATTATAGACAATAGGGGGTAATTACTTGGCCATTTCATCCTGACCCAGAAGAATCTAGAAGACTTTACCAATGAATTTCAGTTAGAATGCTTCTCAAAGAAGTCTTCCCGTTTGACTAGTCAACAAGTGTAATAATGCATTTCTGTAATAATGGTTAATGAGCAGCAACCACACATAGTGGCCTGGAACAGCAACCCGAAATTAATGGAGCAGGAGCCAGTATACATTAATATTTTCTCATTCTATAACTTTTGGTTTCAACACTCTCAGTTATTTTTTTACAATGTACAATTTCACTATACTGTACATCAAATTTCATATATGTAAAAGAACAATAATTAAAAAGAAAATAAATAAGATAAAATGAATCTTATGACCCAATGCAACTGCGGACCAAAATACTAGTTTTTTGTACTTAAAAAATTGTTTCTGATTGAATTCATTACATAACAATTTAAGTCTTTATAATGTTATTCATGATTAAATAATGACCTCAATAATTGTATAGTCTACATATTTTTTGTCGAGATTTCAACGCATAAAAATATAACGAAAATGTGGTAACATTTATATGTATAATTTTTAAAAATTTTGTCGCACGGATGTGTGCAATATAACTAATACCAACATATTTTTCAATAATCCCTCTGTTTTGATTTGTTTTTTATGTTTTTTTTTTGTGTTTCCTTTTATTCTTTACATTTCATTTTTCATATTTTACATTTTTTTACCCAACCCAAAAATATTTTCATATACCCTTTATTCAACATCATTCTTTATATTTTCCAACTAAAACTTATCTCATCCCATTTGTTAAAATATGAAAAGATTTACTTTAATTTTATTGTACATATCTCAAACAATTCAAAAGAACAATCAACTTTCAAGTAATACCTAAACAATTTTATCTAATGCATGCTATTTTCTTAGTTGTATAATTCTACAAACGTAATAGCTAGGAAGTAATAATAATGAACGTTGCTTTTCCTATGTATTTTTTTTTAAAAAAAATTAAACAGTTAGAAAAAATGATTCAACATGAGCTCCTTTTTCTCAAAAACAGCCTGCACCGCAAGGGAGAGTAATTAATTTTTTTTAAAAAAAAACAAGAAACTTTTGAAATTCTTCATAAATGAGTTTAAGACTTTAAAGGATAATACCGTATAATAACCATGGTGAGAAATTAAAATAGTGATATCAATAATTTGCTCAAAAATGTGAATAAAAGTAATCGAGAAAGAGAATAGTAAAGAAAGAGAGAAATGGATGGAAATACTATCATCATCTTCATGACATTCTTCTTGTTGGTGAAGGAGACCTTTCATTTGCCTTGTGTTTGGCTCTTTTTTTTCACTCTGTCTCTCCAACATTGTATGCCATACTCTTGATCATATGGTCTTCTTTCTTTCATGATCTTACTTTTCTTTTTTTTGAATGTTTCCGTCTCGAAAACATTATACTTCTTTCGTTTTTTAAGTTGTTTTAAGGTTCTTATATGTGAAACCTAACAATTTCATTGTTACGACAAAAATAGAAACATGCCAGCATTTTGTAATATTTTTAAGCTTCATTCTTGGATTATGTTATATTCCCTTTTTTTAAAATAGTTTAATGCAATGGATCAGTGTACATGTCTATGGCTAATCTCGTCATCGTGGTATTTAACACCTTTATGTGTGTCCATTTGTTTTTTTTGGTTAGTAGAAGACTGATTTCAGGATCTCCTGAAACCAGAAATGATTCTTAATAACTGAGGTTATACTCGTTCTTTATGTGGCCTCATTAAGTTCCATAGTCCATTAATACGTGCAGATGAGAGTTCTAGACCATTTGTCCCAATTGTATCAGAAACATGATCCATTGTTGTGACTAAAAAAGAACTTGCCCGCGTTTGTATATTTGTTAGAGCTTTCTTTGTTTTGGATACTTTTATGGTGTCATTTTGAGACGTCTTTGAACATAGTTAAGATTGATAAAGTGTATGTACACTATTCTTGCTTTTATCATAGTGTCTTAGTTTTTTTGTGCTTAGAGAAGTAAGAACTATCACAGGATTCCTAGATCGAGAATGGGTTCTTAACCAACTGAACTATGCTCGCCTTTATGTCGTGTCATTTGTGGCCATAGTCAATAGTAGTGGATTAAAGTTCTAGTATATTTGGTAACGTGTCATAGTAACAATCTATAGTATAATGCAGGTAGCTTAATTTAAGTTTAAAGTTGATTGGGAAATTTTTAAGTTTGATCGTTTTAATGAAGATCATTAGATTGCTGCTTATAATGAGTGTGTAGACTAATACACACAACCACCATTAACACAATAGAAAACAGATTGTTTGATAAAGAAGTACAAGAGAGCGAAACCAACATGGACTGCTTAAGAGGCTAGGAGGCATTCAGTTATACAGGCCTTGATGCAACCAGAATGAAGCTTTCATGCTGATCTCAAGATGAGGAAGTTTGATCGCAATCGTATTACAACTTTTCGCTGTGGGGCCTCTGCACGGACTGGCTGCGGAACTTCTGCATGAACAGGCTGTGGCACTGGCACGACCTCTGATCCTGCACGGGGTACTCCGGAAATTGCGCGCTCCAAGTCAGTAAAATGTGCATCCAAACCTTTGATCAAAGCACTGAACTGATGGTCAAATTTTGCTGCAAGATCAGTCAGATCTCTTCTGGTAACTCCTTCTTGAACTGGTACAACTTCTCGAGGCTGAGATTGAACATCTCCATGATTTTTGACATTCTCCGATGTTTCTGGAGATTCTTCACTGGCGTTCCGACGACTTCTGGTGATTCTTGCCATCTTCTGACTTCTTGATCTGTGTTCCCCACAGATGGCGCCAATTGTTCCAAGTATGGAAATCTTAAATCTAGAAAAACAGGGAATCTAAATCTTTGTGTCTGAATCTTGATTGTCTGTCAGAAAGTCCGTCGGAAGGTACGCCGGTGATCTGCGTCTGGATCCCCGAGGAGAGAGAAAAAGCAGTCAGAGGGCCTAGGGGGTGTACCCTGGGGACCACCTCCGATGCTTAAGTCAGCAAAGGAAGGAGAGAGAAAAGGAAGAGAAATCTGAGAACTAGAGAGAGAAAGTACTTGTTTAGGTAAAATCTCAGAATGAATGAGTGTGTAATCCTYTATTCTGATGCCAAGTTCCCTATTTATAGACAATAGGGGGGTAATATGGCCATTTCATCCTGACCCAYAAGAATCTAGAAGACTTCCTAACTGAATTCAGTTAGAAAGCTTCTTCAAGAAGTCTTCCCTGTTTGACTGGTCAACAAGGATAATAATGGCATTTCTGTAATAATGGTTAATGAGCCAGGCCCAACACATAGTGGGCTGGAACAGGTGCATTTGAGTGTTTTCTACTATTCACATGTACATAAAATTTTCCACGTATTTATTAACACACAATCTCCTCTATTTTCAATATTTTGTGCAATTTCCTCAGCTCATTGAGTTGTTTTTTTTTATTATGTTTTGTGATTGTTCTTTATTTCATTTTGGTACACTCTATCTCCAATCTATTTTTATTTTTTGACCTCACTCACATTATAGTACATTACCACAACAAATTATCATAACGATTGTAAAAAAATTAATCAATAATATTAATACAGAGTACTTCATATATATAAATGGAAAAAATGTTGTAACTATTATTATTATTATTATTATTATTTATTATTATTATTATTGATTATAGATGTGTATATAATTAGAATCCTGAATAGAAAAAAATGAGTGAAATGGTTAAAATAAAAATAAGGAGATGAAAAGATAGAGTGAAAAAAAAAAGTAGAAGATCATAAATATTTAAAAGAAATAATTGAAAAGTTTTATTATGTGAAAATCAAAAACTATATACTAAAGCAAAACCAGAAGTGCCACATGGCGCGTCCTGGTTAAAAATTTTCCTTCCAAAACTTATTTCCTTATTTATTTATTTTTTTTGTAAAATTATTTATATAAATATTAATTAAATCTATTAGCTAATAAATAATAAATAATATCTTTACTTAATTCCAGAAGATTCTTCTTATCAACCGATAAATCTATTATTTTAAGCAAAATTAGACAAGACATATCTTTTATAATATCATAATATTATACTCTGTACTATACAATACAATATTATTGCAATAATTTTATAAATACATATGATAATCGTAAATCAATTTTATACAGAAGATGAATCTAAATTCTAAAAATTGTGATTGATACTCATTCTTATATATTGAATTATGATGGAAATTTAGAATATTTCATACTCAATGAATAGTACCGAATTCCTTTATAACATGAATTTAGTTCAAATGACGGGAGAGTACAAAACTACATCCTACCACTATATTATTAATTATTTGAACTTCTTTCTTTTCTTTATTTCTTTGTTTTTAAAATTACTATATAACTATGAATAATCCAATATCTAATAAATAATAAATTAAGTCTTTACTTAATTCTAGAGTTTCTTCTTATCAATATATAATTTATAATTATTCCTTATTATTTATTTTTTTTTGTAAAATTATTTATGATAATATTAATTAAATCTATTAGCTAATAAATATAAATAATATCTTTACTTAATTCAGAAGATTTTTCTTATCAAAACGAATCTATTTATTTTAAGCAAAATTGACAAAAGACTATCTTTTATAATATCATAATTGTAAATTCAATTTACGATAAGGTTGCATCTAAAATAAATGATTATACTCATTCTCTATATATTGATGGATTTGATGGGAATTAGAAGAATTTTCACTACCAATGAATAGTACCAAATTCCTGGTACATCATAAATTTTGTCGTAATGCGGGAGTTAAAAAGTTTCCCTTAGCACATATTTAATTGTAATTTTATATGCATAACTTTTAGAGATCTATCACTGTGAATAAATTAGTAATACATTTATGTTGTTCGTCGAGAACGGATCTACTTACTTGCAATACAAATTTTCCTTGACAAATATTAAATTACAAATTTATTTACACTTTTTAGACGTTTAAATGAATAATAGTTAGTAGATACTGGCATCGCACGGCCCTAACCTAGTTAATTACTAGCATTTTATATATGCACGCGATGCGTGCATTGAACATTTTAATATAATAATAATGCTTGGAAATAATTCAATATTCTCGCAAATTAAATACAAACTCACATTTCAAATAATAAAAATTAAATAAAGAGAAAAAGAATGCTAAAAAATAAGGTCTTTACGAACGACACAAAAAAGAAAAGAATTTAAAAGAATAACAAGAATGACTTCAAATTGATTGTAACAACAACAATAATTTTAAATCTACTCCGTAATACGTAATGATAATAATAAATAATAATAATAAAATATAATATAATATTAATAATAATAATACGTATGTACGTACATATGTACATACACACACACATTTAATCCGATGAACAGGTAGCCACATTACACCAGCGCGTAATAAAAATGATTTTTATACTGCAAAAAGGATTACAAAATTTTGAAACTTAAAGTTTGCATATAAATAATAAGCTAAAACATACATTGACATGGTAAGTTTTTCTAATGAAGATTAGGAAGCCTGTGTTTATAAAGAAGATTCTGGAGTGTCTTTTAGTCACTAAACTAAAATTTGGAGGAAGAATATAAGAAAAAGAGAGTTTAAATAGATTACTTCGTACAGTAGTATATAAGACTGAGGAATTTGGGTGGTTTTTATAACCATCAGTGAGTAATGATGAAGTATATATTTGCACAATTCATTGTATTATGAATGAGGAAAATTGACTAAATAATCAGTTCTCAATTAATTAAATGTATTTAGAGATCGGAATATGTTGAATTGATTAAGGAATTGATGATTATCAATCAAGAAGCTAATGTAATGGAACATTGATCAGTATAGGTTTGACCACTACATATAATGAATCATTGATTGGTATTAATTTGCATTGAAATTTATGAATAATGTCCAATTCCTTTTATAAAAAAATTTACAATGAATCAATGACATTTTGATTGTAAATTATATTGATGAATTATTTAGTATATATAACAATGTCATAGAAAGGGTATTATAATTACATTTTGATTGGTTGGGGACACATCTCCTCCCTTTTCATTTTTCTTATTTTATAATAGAGTAACTTAAATTATTATGTACATGATGACATGTGTACATGACATCTTGTTCTATTATTACCACCGTCAAGTGAGTTTACATTTTGTTTTGCGTCGTCTGCTTTTTTTTGGCACCTCCTTTTAATCAATATTTGTATTCTCTGACTTGTAGCATCTGAAAATTCACGATTTTTGAAACTAATGAATTAATTTATGTGAAGTAAATCAGTTGATATGGTAGCTGAGTGATCTGATAAATTTTGATTTTACTTTTTTCTATTTAAATAAACTTTTTTTTGTTGATTGGCTGAAATTAATTATTTTGACAATGTAAGTTTGATGGAAACATTTGATGTATATACCATTATTAGTTCTTTTTTTTACCTTGTTTAATATGGTAAATAGGAAATAATACAACATAMTTGTCTAAGTTTTACTTTTACCTTCTTTTAATAAGGATCATTAAGGATATATAATTAAATAACTTTATAGGGACATCATTGCCCCCTTGCGTGAATCATTTCATATTTAAAAATGAGTGAAAGAGATAAATTTGGGTCGAAAATTGAGAATAATGAGGAAATAAGTGAGGAGTAATGAGATATTTTTGGAGTCAAAGTATGAATAAAAATTTAAAGTGTGAAAAGAAATAAAACAAACTTAAAGAAAAAAAAGGAAATACTAAAAAAGAAACCTAAAGAATAAACTGGAATGGGGCTACGTTACAAAAAATTTGTGAAAACATGACACATTAACGCAACATCAATAATGTAAATTTTGAATTTTGTTTTGAGCATATTATACATTTTGTTTTAAAAAAGTAAATTTTGAATTTTGTAAAAAAAATGTAAATTTTGAATTTTTAAAAATCTAGTTTAAGCATATTATACATAGTCTTCATTTTCCTTAAAAAACTACTACATTCGTTCCAATTTATTTTTTACGTTTGCTTTCTAGATACGAGGGAGAAGGATTAGAATAGAAATATATTAATATGCATAAAGAATAACATATTTATATGGGATCTTGTTAAATTTCGACTAAATATTTATTTTTTAAACTGTAATTTTTTTATTTTCTTATAACGTGTAGTGTAAGATGTTACTGTTTAAACGTGAAATTGAAAACTATACAAAAAGTAAACATAAAGAAGAAACTGGAACATATGGAGTATTAAATATGTATACTCTCATTGAAATTTTTTGGTAATTTACTGTAATTATGAGTTTCGTTGATAATATACATAGGACCTGTTTACTTCAGCTTATTAACAGTTCAATTTGATTCTATTCAGTTTCATTCAATTCAGTTCAACTTAATGATATTTTTAATTAACTAATTTGTTAATAAGGATAATGACGACGACGACGATGATAATAGGGAAATTCTAATTTATACCCTCGCGCGTATTATTGTGTTTTCTAAGTTCTACCTAAGCCTTTAAGAATTTCTAAATTATACCCATAAACTACCAATCATTTATTATCTATTCCTTATCTTAAATCTAATAGTAGTTAACTTAYAAAAATTCAAAGAAACCCAATTTCCTTGACAACCACCCACCTATAACTGTTGCTGGCTTGCTGCATAACCACCAGTAAGCCAACACTGCCCCACCTTTGCGCAATCCATTGTSCCGATCTCTTCCTTTATTCGCCTATCTCTCTCCTCAATCCTCACTACCACAAACATTGCGTCTCTCCTCTCCTTCTCTCACAAATCTAGATATGGTTTGGGTGGTGGGTGGGTAGGCTCGTGATTTGGGTTAGCATTAGGGTCACGAATTAAATTGGGGTTTGGGTGGTGGGTGGGCTCGCGAATTGGTCARCGTTAGGGTTTAGGGTGGTTGGGTTCGTAGGTAGGGTGGGTTTGCTAGGTGACTAGGTGGCTGGAATGGGGTTTGTTGGGTGGGCTTTAGAGGGGTGGTGGTTTGTGGCTGGGCTGGGGTTGGTGRGTGTTGGGGTTCATGGTGGCACTATGTGGCCTGGGGTTTGTGGTGGGGTTGGTGGTGGCGTTGAGTGGGGTTAGTGGTCGAGCTGAGGTGATTCTGAGGGAGGGGAGAGAGGGGTTTGGATTTTTTTATTTTTAATTTTTATTTTAAATTTAACTAAGGTTTTTTATTATTATGGAAGGGTATGACTAATTTAGAATCAAAAGTTAGTGGGTATATCTTATAAATTTTCAAAAGCTTAGGTAGAATTTAGAAAACGCATGTGCAATAATATGAGGGTATAGCTTAAAATTTCTAATAATAATAAAAATATAAATAATAAAATAATAATAATAATAATAATAATATAATAATAATATAATAATATAATAATAATTAATAATTATTATCCGTTAATAATAATTTGGATGTGTTACTGTATTCGTGGGATACAGCCAGATAGGATGTATGAGTGTGTTGACCTGACAAGGTCTTTTTCTTTGACACCAATCTGGGTGGCTGATTTTGTCTTGGTCGTGTTGTGTCGTTGCAGCGCAACAAAAACGGGGCAAGTATGCAGCGCGATGTAGGGTTGTTGGCTATAGTTTCCTCTTTTTTTCTTTCTTTGTGGGGAAATTAGACAAGGGGGTTGTTGCGCTTCTGAAACGGGTTCAAGCGTTCCCAAGGGCTCATAATAAAAGAAATTAATCCTAAGTGAAACATTTCAGTTTAATATTCATTAATCCAACTTTCAAGTTATATAATTAATCAATATTATTTAAATAAAAATCCTAGGTAATATTAATCCCAAGATTAGATAGTTAAATATTAAACCGAAGATTAATATTAATCCTAAGTATAAATAGTTAAATATTAATCCAAGATATATCATTAATAATAGTGAATATTTTATTTCTTAAGATTAATATTGCTCCAAAGTTATTAATTATTCAAAGATTAAATATTTAAATATTAATCCTAAATTAAATAATCGTGGTTAAATATTAATTCAAAGATATATTATTATATAGTTAACTATTTATTTAGTATTAAATAGTTAAATTAGTTATGTATTGATCTCAAGACTAATATTAATATTAATCCAAAGTTAAAATATTTCAGTTTAGCTCCGTTCAATTTAGTCAGTTCAACTGTTACTAATGTAAACAGATCCATAATCTCAACTTATACAAATTAGAACAGAAAATAAATTGATGATCAGTTTAAAACTCTTCCACTCTGTAGAAACTCTTTCTCCTTTCTTCCCTACAAAAAAAAAAAAAAAACGTAAAAACTTCAAAATAGGGGTTACCATGGATGAAATACTCCATTGTAAGCCCCCAATTTCTCTTTTAATTATTATTTATTCACCTTTTGCTTTTATCAATAATGTGATTTCCCCTATTGTGGGATTTAGGTTTAGTTTTCCTTTTGTTGTGGAAGGTCTACTTTGTTGATGGTTAGTTTATAGTGACGTTGGATCCACATTCATATTAACTTGTACAATTAGTTAAATAAAGTACTATTCAATTCAAGAACTGTCAAACATCGCAAGGCCCTTGTAGAGAAGGCTATAGGACAACGATCATGAGACGAAGAGTATAATTTCAATGTCAAATCTGCATCGATTATAGTTCTATTGAATTAGAAGTATTATTAGGATTCAATTTTCATTATATTGTTACTTTTGATCTCTATGTAGATGTCATATGACCTAGTATTAATGAAATGGTTTATTTCTTTAAAAACCCTTATAAAAATTACAATTATGAAATTTCGTCCCCACAAATGTGAATTAATTACAACTTTCTTATTAGGGATAAAGAGGAGGATAAGAATAACTAGAGAAGAATTCAAAATATGAGTTTTCTTTGAAAGCCAGGATAGGAATGATATTAGACGGAAAAATAAGATAAGGATAAATTGGCTCTTATCCCTCATAATTAATATCTTAGGGAGGGTGGTATAATATAAGGGAAGGTATAAGAATTGAAAAAAGACGCATTTGTTTTTTTACTATTTTGAACGTGTATATGTGCTTGCAATACAATAGCCCACCACTTTCAAAATGAGTGGAGAAATCATTAAACCTTCAAGAAGGAGAGACAAAGTGGGATAGATAACCGACGAGCAATGATTATGTTTGTCGTGGTCATATTCTCAATGCTTTTTCCGTATTTTTGTTCAAATTCTACCAAAATGCGGAAAATGTATTGTACAAGCGCTTTGGGTTTCCTTGAAAGCCAAATCATTTCGAAGGAAGTTTATTCGAATTAAAAAAATTGTTAGCAATTTTAGTTTCTACCCTATAATTTTCTACACACTATATTTGATATCATTTATTCTTGCCATTCATATTTTATATCATCAAAATTTTTCGATAGTTTAAAAAGTTTGAAAAAAAATTATTGTATTTAATAACAATCCTCATTTAAATAATTGCACAAACACACTACCAATATATATTTTATCATAGCTAGCATTATTTAATACTTCAAATAAATTAGCATAAAATTAATTTACAATTTGTAATTTGGATATAACTATAAATTAATATATCTTGAATTCAAATACCATATTTTTTCAATATAAACTGATTATAGGATAAAGTAATGAGATGTGTAAACTCACCTTATAAAAAAATAATTGTTACATATTTAATTTATGGAAATTTTTTCCAAAACAAACTTTTTATAGTGATTTATTTGTGAATTTTTTTTAATAGATTTTCTAAATTATAAAAATCCTTGTTAAAAAACTCACATGCCAAATATTAATTTGTTTTGATAAAAAAATTACTCGTAATATTTTTTGAGTTTATTTTTGTTTCAGGTTTTACTTAACATAACTGTTTTTAAAATAATAAAATTATATTGTACTTTTTTAAGGAAAAAATTATATTGTAATTTGTATTTAATATATGATTATTTTTTTCACAAGGGAAAACAAAATCTAGGTCTCAGCTGGACATCTTTCCAAATAAATCATTGCATAAATTAAAAAACACTAAATTTACATCAATTCCATTAATCTTGCAAATTAATACCTATCCAATTTTTCATTAACTGAGGAGTCGGATATTCACTATATGAAGCAAATAGTGCATTTTTTTATTTGTAATGGAGTACTCACTTTGCACATTATTTTAAATTAAATTGAAAAATAATACTRTAACATACCTTCATAGTTTTCTAATTAATTCTTTGATAAAATTATTTTAATTGAACTTTAAACCTTTAGAAAATGTCAATACGTCTAAGCATGCATAACGTGCACATTATATTAATTTTATACYGAGTAAATACCCACAATGATCCTTTTTATTTTGGAAAATTTGAATTTATTAACTCAAAGTTTGGCTAGTCTGCAACCATTAATCTCGGGTATCATTTATTTCTGATTAAATCCAAGTTGGTATCAAATCAAATCTCCAAATATATATGAGTCCATAATAATATGAGAAACCTGCTAAATAGATAAAAAAGATTAGGGTCCCAGTTTTTTATTATTTAATTTTTTAAAACTTATTTATAAACACATCCGCACATTTATCCTTTATTCTTTATTTGTTGATAATTTTCATTTTTTTTATAGAACTCGATTTCGTTTGTAAACTCAAAATATAATGGAAACTTTGTTTTAAATAGTTATGTGAATTGGAAGTCATGTCTTTTTCAAAAAAAAAATGAAACAAAATGTCCCAATACAAATAATAATAACATACTATAATAAAATTTCACTAGTACATCAGTGAGTTTAAAATTCTTACAAATTCACCTAAAGTCATGACCAATTTCCAACCGTAACTTGAGTAAGGTGGGAATATTCCTTCCTTTTGTTTTAATCCAACCCAACCACCCTCCTTCGTTTTTGGTTTTTTTTATCTTTAAATAATGAAATATTCCATGTTTTTAGTTAGACTGAGAATTCGATGGGAACTCGAGTGTATTTTTGTGGGAATTTTAAACTCATTGGTATATCAATAAATCAATAAATCAATTCTACATTAATATATTTTGTTCATTGTTTTACATTGAGTGGATATATATATATATATATATATATATATATATATATTTAGGAACGTTTTTTTGTTGCTTTTGTTAATTTTTTTTTAATGTGTAGGGGTATTGTAATAATTTAAGAGGGGACACCATTGCTTAAAGTGGTACGTACTAATTGCTTCCCAACTTTTTTGTTTTCTTCTATAATTTTTTTCCTCCTTTTTTGGTGGATCACATCAATGATTTTTAAGACAATCAATCTTTAACCTATTTTACAAACTTAAGGCTCTTGATACAAGTGTTGAAAGTTTTACGTTACGGAGAGAATACTAGAGATATGTCTCAACTAATAAGATTATTTGTTGTTATGATGTGATCTTATATAACTTTCTATATCAATTAATCAAGCTATATGGCACAATATTGTTGGCCAACTTTTGAAATATTCGCGAAGCTTTTTTTTCTTCAATAATTTAGTTATTAAAAAAAAACTCAAACCCCTTGTTCAATTTATTTTCTTCTTCTTACACTATCTCTACTTCCTCACTCATCATGCAGCCCCGATGCCATGAACACCTACTAACAGAGTGYTCGTTGCACACCTCACTCGTATCAAAAACCTAACTAACCAAACACAAAGTATATGACAAGCAGGGATCGTATCCATAGAGTATGGGTTTAAGGAAACCGAAATCATGAAACAATTACAATTCGGTCACAAGATTTGATTTGGATTAACTAAGACAACTAATTAATTACAGAATTATCAAGGGAAAGAAGCGTTGGGGGTATATGGGATTCGACGCTAACCAAGCCACTAATTAAATCAACTAATTATGGACAATAAAGTGATAAACCGAGTAATCAATTGGGGAACTTGACAAGACTTCTCTCAAAGTTACGAGCCAAGCAATTCCTAAACTAACCCAACACCTAATTGGAGCAAGTTACAAGACTCAAGGTCGAAAAAGGGATTCCTACCTCACTAAGTCTCTCGATCATGTGGGAAGGTATAAACACAAGTAGTTGGGGTTTCCCTTCTACATACATCACTTTGACAAAGGCAACCACAATAAAAAAAACAAGCAATTAAACCCAAATTAGAATTGTCCAATCCATTCAACCAAGCAAAGGCCCACTTCCTAACTTCATGACTTCTCTATGTAAGATTATTAGGAGTAGTATCACAAGTATTTTGTGGCCTTTAAAAAACAAATGTAATTGACCAAAACTTAATCAAACCATTAACTACTCAAATTAAACACAAAATCCCCAATTTTTATCAACCATGGCATGGTTGGGTCTTCACTCAATCCCCTAAAAAGTAAAGCCATGCTAACTCACCATCATGGTAGAAAACAAATTCCAGCTTAAAGAAAGATTACAAACATTACAAGTAATAATCAAAAGCCAAACAAACATAAATCACAATAACACTATTATTTTGGGGTATTTCACTAAATTTATGAAATTAAAGGAGTAAGAGTTTAGTGATTACAAGAAACTTCACATGGAGAAATAAGTCTTGAAGGATTGCAACTACTTGAATTTGAATGATAAACTACACACTTGAACTACAATTGATTAAACTAAAACTAATTTGAGAAGAAAAAACTAGATCTAAGCTAAGTAAGATAAGAAGAGAAGAGAGAAGAAAAGTTAGGTTTAAGAGTTACAAAAATAAGATGATGAATGAAGTAGATGATTTCTGTCTCTCAAAAACACTAAAAGCCCAAAGGGTCGGGCCAATCAAAGGGCAAATGGGCAAATAAGCTAAACGACGTCGTGTGAAAATGGAGCAAAAGGGGGCATACGACGTGTGGCCCTGAAACCTGAGCAGGTAGTAAAAATCGTTTGTCTAGTTCACACGGACGTGTGGCTCTTGGTTCTGCGCAACCCTCCTTCGAAACGTCATAACTTTCTCTCCTCTTATCCGTTTTGAGCACGTGACCTATATTGCGAAACTAACGAATAGCTTCATTTATTACAAGTCAAATTGCCTCAAAATACGCAGTAGATCAAAAGATATGGTTGTCTCAATTCAGACTTGCGTAGGTGAATGCTCCAGACTTGCTCAAAATGCCTAAAGGTGCACAAAAGGGAGAAAATACCTGTGAAGCATCAAAGAGGCTAAGAATAACATGCTCATGCTCTATTAATAAATTAAACCATGCAAAGCTAAGCTAATTGTCTAAGAAAATATGAAAATGAGATTCACAAACGAGCAAACTCTAAAGCATGACAACATAGTCAAAATCAGGTGAACACATACAAATATACACAAGATATCAAACGTGGTTAAAATCGTTTTATGAATGCCTAAATGAAGAATACCTAAGAGAAATGACTCAAAAACCTAGCTAAGTGGGTTCAAAACCTACTTGTCACCCCCCAAAAAAAAAAAAACGCATCCAATTCACCATCCAATGTCGACTCAATTCCAATAATCCATCATCAATACATTATTCATCATTCATCATCCTCAACTATTACCATTTTCGATCGACCTCACTATTTATCAGCATCGCTCATTATCAAGTTAACACCATTAACACTAGGAAATTTTGCGAGTTACCCCCATAATTTTGCCACTTATTTTTTTTTATCCCTAACTTCTTTGAAAATAAATTTTACCCCACAACACTACCTCCGTTAATGAAATTTCCTCCAAATCCCATATCTCCGTTAAACTTTAACGAAATCTTTCTATTGGTGGGTCCCACCAACTTTGACCACCCTTCTCACCTCACCCACCACCACAAACCCACTCACGACCACTACAAACTCACCCACGACTACCACTAACTCACCCACGACGAGCCACACCCACCCACAACAAACTAACCTAAACTGACGACCACCCAAGCCCGATCACCATCCACCTAGACCCACGGTAAAATATATCCATCCACTACCACCCAAACCCCCTTCCTTCATGACGTACCACCCCCAGAAATTTTGACTAATAATACCAATTTTCAAACCCCAATTTTCGAACAAAAACCCCAATTTTCAAACTCGAATGAACCCAAACTCGAGCAAAATCTAAATTCTCGAACCAATTAAGTAGAATTCTAACAAGAATAGCGAACCCTAGTCTAAATTCAAGCATATTTTTGAACCGAAACATAGAAATTCAACTTTATTTTTTGGGAGTAATTTGAGTGATGGAAAAAGTGGAGGAGAATGAATTTTGTGAGTGAATTTGGGTGAATAATGGTATGTGGATTGAGATGATGAGTGAATTAGAGTGTGAGGAGTGAGKGGAGAGTGAAAAAATTGAAGAAATAAAGAATGATGAAATAAAAGATGAATTACTATTACATGATGATTTTTTTTACAAGAGGAAAAGGGGAGACAAGTCACCCCAAACAAAGTTAATACAGTGAAAACTCAAAAGAATGTTACGAACAGAAGACAAAAGGATTCTATTGCTATTATTAAAGCTGCTATTCCCTYAAATCGCATCAACGGTCTCCTCACGAAGCCTTCTAAAGTTGACATGTAGCTGGGATCTTGTGATCAGGTGTGCAGCACACTCTTGAACCCCTTGCAATTCCTGCCACAGATAGTTATGACCCACCATCTTGTAGTCGTAGATCCAGGTGTTCCGCCCCCTCTCGTCAATAGTGAGAGATCCCCCATTACCCTCCGTGTTGTTCAGGCGATTCACATCCTTAATTCTTCGGAAATTAAAACTAACCGTGGCTTTGTCCTGGCACTCTACACCTCCTCCAATGTAATTTATGATACAAACTTTTTCAAACCCTGGCAGCTTCGTTGGACCCTCCGTCCCTCTCTTATACAAACTAACACACCTAGCATGCGTGATCATCCTCTCCTCAGTTATCCTCAGGACACGTTCTAGCAACATACATTCCTCATTGAAATTCACCTTATTCCTCTCCACCTAGATCCCGTGAAGGATATAGACAAAATACACATCGAATTGATGACCCAAACCCCCCTCATGGTTCCCTCTACCCACCTGTTGAAGCCTACTGATCCAGTTGAGAATCCAATCAGCTAGAGGCACTGATTGTTGGTTTCCAGTCCATATACCTATACACATCTAGATGTGTATAAGAGACAGGTATACTTGCGGTAGATTCAGACACGATCAACCGCTGACTCCTCCACTTCCGTATCAAAACAAGCATGACAGAAAACACACGACGCATTACCCGCTATATTCCGCTTAGCAATCCTAACCCCCACAGCCAAAGAATCATTTAACAAACGCCAAAGGAAAGTCTTCATATTTTTGGTGATGTGGAGTCTCCAGGGTATCGTTCTGTTACACCAGAGCCTTCTGTGGCTACCCCGTAAAATTTTTGTCAAGATACTGCTGCGTTGTACAGTGGCATACCCCAATTGGACTTCATATACCCCATTCCTGGCCTGGCTTCTTTCTAGAAAATCTTATCCACCTGGCTCTCCCCCAAAGGGACTTCAACAATGCTCTGAACTACTCCGTCCTCATAGGCAGAGCCTAGGGTCTCTTCCTTCCATCGATGGTTTTCGATGAACATTGAGACACTCAGCCTTTGCCAATTAGGGTTACAATCAATCCAACTAGTTTTCGGAATCACCTCTTGCCCGTGTAACCAAGGTTCTCCTAATTTTGCATTCTTGCCATGCCCCAAACTTCATCCACATCCTTCTATAAGGATGTTGAGGCCCCACTTGATARCAGACCATCCCCGCCATGTTCCCTGTTTTCCCACAAACTCACCCCTAAACAGACTCGTGTCTAAAATATTGTATTTGGACTGGAAGACCCTTGCATGAAGGCTCTCCCATTRATGGATGATTTTCCAACCAATCTTAGCTAAAAGAGCCTGGTTGAAGAAGCGGCTATCTCGGATGCCTAAACCTTCCTCATTCTTCGGCCTGGTGAGGTGAGACCAACTCCTCCAGTGCACACACTAATTAATTACAGAATTAGTAGGGGTTTAAGGAAACCGAAATCATGAAACAATTACAATTCGYTCACAAGATTTGATTTGGATTAACTAAGACAACTAATTAATTACAGAATTATCAAGGGAAAGAAGCGTTGGGGGTATATGGGATTCGACGCTAACCAAGCCACTAATTAAATCAACTAATTCATTATTAGTTTGATAAGCTTCTCCGGGAGGCCAACCTTAAGAAGAACTTGTTCCAAAAAATCCCATCTGACTCAGTCGTACGCCTTGCTCATGTCCGTTTTAAGCCCCACTTTACCACGCTTTTGACCCTTAGACGTCCTGATACTTTCCAGTGTCTCGTGCGCAATCAGGATGTTATATGCAATATGCCTCCCAGGGACAAAGGCACCCTGATTCTCACTYATCACACTACTCAGAACTCTCCTTAGCCTATTCCTGATGCACTTCGACACAACTTTGTAAATTACATTGTAGAGACTGATCGGACGAAAATCATCCACCCGGTCTACATTCTGGTTTTTTGGAATCAAAGCGATGTGAGTATAATTCACCTCAGTTAGAATGTGACCATTGTTCAGTGAGCTCAGAACACCGGCTATCAAGTCCTTCTTGATCTCTTTCCAGTGTTTTTGGTAGAAGACAGTCGAGATTCCATCCGGTCTAGGCGATTTCCCAAGGCCCATAGAGAAAKGGGCTCGCTTCACTTCCGTCCTTGTGTAGGGGCTCACTAGCATTTCCTGATCATGATCACTAATGGCTTTGCTTAGACCCTTGATTCCTTTTGCAATGTCACACTCCATCGAGGAAGAAGGGCTCGATGGAACCCCTCCACTAAAAACCTCAATGAAATGATTCCGAACTAAAGTTTTAAGCTTGTCTTCCTCAAACATGTAGTTGRCATCCGGACCCTTCAGAGCCACAATGTTGTTGTTGCAAGATTTTCTGCCTTTCACCCAGTTGAAATAGAACTTTGAACATTTATCCCCCTCTGAAATCCATTTGACTTTCGCTTGTTGGTTCCAGTACTTGGTTTTTATGCAGGCATGKTCACTAAGAACGTTTCTAACGTCRCTAAAATCATATGAAAAAACACTGGTCTCCATTTCAATTTGCGCCCTGACAACGTTACTTTCTAAGTCGTCCCATGTTGCATTRCACTCTTTCCTCTTTCTTAAGGCCCATGACTTTACTTGAGAACACATCCTTTTACATTTAATTGATAAACGATACATAGGGGATCCTCGCACGTTCCCAGCCCATGCAGTGGAAATCTCACCCTTACAATCCTGAAAATCCAAAGCCCATGCCGGAATTTTAAAGCTTCTCTTTGGTTTTAAGGAGTGCGGACTAGTATTGAGGATAATAGGGCAGTGGTCAGAAAGAGCGATGGCATGATGCTTGATAATTATATTCGAGAAAAAGTCTAGCCACTCAATCGTTGCGTAACCCTTGTCAAGACGCTCAAACATACAATCCTCACCATCTCTCCCATTCTACCACATGAAACGCGACCCCTCGAAAGGAACGTCAAGTAAACCCYGATTGTCCTTCCAACCTCTAAACGCATTAATCCCCCGGATGCCCTTTTTGCTCCCCCCAACTTATCCCCGCGCCTATCAACTTGGTTGAAATCCCCGACAACCAGGAAAGGAAAAACGAGATTACCTAGGAAAGACGTCAGCTCCTCCCAAACTACATTACGTTTGGAGTGATTYGGCTCCCCATAAAGCAAAACCAAATACCACAGGCCAACCACTAAATCATTAACATACAAGACAAAGAAAAAAAGACTTTTACAAACAACATTAAAGAGATTAGCACTAGACCAACCCACCCAAAGCCCCCACCCTTACAACCAAGTGGATCCACACTACCCCAAAAAACAAGGCCAGTACTTCTAAGCTTATTAAAAACAAGAGGARCATTACATTTGGTTTCACTAAGGAAAACATAGTRTGGAAAATTCGACCCAATTAAAGATTCAATTTTGGAACTATCGGGTTAATTGGGTCATTAAGGCCCCGACAATTCCAGCAAACACCAATCAATCCGCCTCGGGTGGTTGATCTGGTCCAACCACCCCGAAAACCGAATTCTTCAAAGTCAAGGAGATCTCAATTTCAAACTTATGTGAGGAGTTGGCAAACACTTGGTCCCAGAGATGATCCCCCGAACTTGTGCTTGCTCCTGAAAAGTTCCTTGTCAAGCATAAAATTCTATTATATTCATTACAAGCTCTTTTACCTTTGCGTCTGAGCAACATTTCCTAAGAGTCAACTTCATCCCRGTCGTCATCAAAGGCCATCGAGCATTGATCCACATCTGTAACTTCCTTTCTCTTGTTCCCTGCTTTGAGCTTGTATCTTCTTAACCGGCGGCGCTTGCGGAATCGTTGTTTCCTTACCATCCTACCTCTCCTATCTCGTTCTCCAACTCTACTAAAGAAGAGAGCACTATATGACATCACCCCTGTAGGTGTAAGAARAACATCCCCTGAGATATGATCATCCACCCTTGCCTCAAGCCTTTCAATGCCATGAGAATTATCATCAGTTGCCACATTGTTCGTAGGCCCCTCAGAATCCTCCTCCGGATCAGAATCACCAAAGTTCAGAGCATTGTTACATTCTTCTGGGTTTTCCAAAATGAGACCAATAACAAAAGGAGAGGCATAACCATCAAAGTCAGCCYCCGTTGCACCATCCGTATCCATAGGACTTGGTTCGTCCTCACTCGAACTTGAGCTTTTAAAATATTCCCGACCGATGACTCGACCATCTCCCACCTAAATAGCTCTAAACACTTGAATATAACCAATGTTTCCATCAGGGTGCTCCGATAAGGCTCCTGGAGGGTACACATGACGAGCAATCGAATTTTGGAGAATAAAATCAAATCTTTGATTTTGCTCTTGGTTTGTGTAGACCGGTAATGGGGGGTTGCCCGGAAAAGGGACCACCGGAGATGGAGCCTCCGGAATTGCCTCTTCCACCGAAGCTTGCTCAATAATAGTGGAAGGACCATGTGAGGTAACCAAACCCCCACCTCCATGCAACGTGTTTGAAGTCTCCAAATTAAGGGTCGAAGTATCACGAAATGGYGTCGGGTTTCCCATCCCAAGGATTCTGACTTGTTGGTGAGTAGGAGTCCCTTCTTGGACTAAGTGAGGTTGAAAGTTCGGCCCACTGTTCGAAGGCCCAACAGCAAAAGGGTCCGGTTGTAAATTCGGCCCTCTGTCCGTCCCTCTTAGTTCACTTGGGCCTAAGAGTGGTCTGGCCCAGCAGCACGATCCTCTWCAAGCCTTCCCTCATTCGCTAGGCTTGGCCCAGCCCCATTAACAGACAGGCCTTGCGCCCCTTGGCCGTGTGTAGACAACCCAGAAGCATTGAAAACAACCCCTTGGAATGGGGCCGCATGGAAATTAAAGGATTGGCCCGGAGCAATCCTCCCTCCAAAGGTGGTCCCGAGGTCAAAGTCGAGAACCACGTTCGAGGTGTGAAACCTTAGAGAAGGTGGACCCCCATTTGGTACTAATTGTACGGAAGGAGTGATATTACGTTCCGTGCATGTAAGTGCACGTAAATCGAGGGAAAACATCATAAACACTTGATTCACCTCCATAACCGGCACCCCCCTTTCTACAAACGAGATTAATTGGGACTCAATGTTGTTCAGAACAGTCTCGATCTTAGTGGTGCATCTCGTTGCTTTATGGCCAATGCATCCACAACGCACACAATACTTGAAAAGCTCTTCGTACTTAAATTGAATCCAATTTGTCCAAGCTTAAGAAAAAGCCAGGAATAAGGGAGGAACCCAACTCAACCATTACACTGAGATGAAGATAATCTAACCTTGGAACCACTGAAAACTCCGGCTCCACCAAGAAAGGCTCACCAAAGAGTCGGCCAGCCAGCTCACCCATACCCGGAGTGATGAACTCGAAGGGCGCCGCAAACCGCACACTCGAATCTAGAAATTGGCAATGGGGAATCTCACCGTATGTGGGACTATATTATCAGTGAAAGGACAAAGAGCAATAATCGCCCCCTCAATTACAATCTTGGTTCTTTGTAGCAAGCTCCACCTATCCTCATCATCTTGACAATGAAACACGAACAAGTCTTSCATTTTAAAGACATGAATATGAGCCCTCTTCCTCCACCTACTGTTCACATAATGTTGAACTCGGTCGTGGTGGATGTTACGGTAGTCAACCAACACTCCCAAAACACATCTCCTCCAGTAGACTCTCCGATCATTAACCTCATCCTGTCATGGTTCAAGTCTTGATAAACAAATATTTTTAATAACAAAAAAATTTGCCTACATATATGCTAGGGGTAAGGTCACACTTGGGCTATGGGGTGACACATGGCTAGATGTGATGAAGAGCACCATAGTTTATCCACAACTCCTTAATTACAAACTTTTTTTTCCGAATTGAAAAACTACCCCCGCTTTGTTCTTGGACAAAACTACCTAGGAGCATTATGGTAGGAACACAGATGAGGTACATGCGATGAATTAGAATAATTTTTGGTTTATGACCTTTTCAATAATATGTATATATATATATATATATAATTATATATATATATAAATATATATATATATATATAATATATATATATATATATATATATATATATATACGGGTTAGGATCCAATGAGAAGTGTGAGAAGCAATCTGTCGTTGATTTTTGAGATGGCGGTCAAGATGTGGATTGTTTAATAGTAAATGTGGGAAATTTTTGTACATAAATGTGCATATTTTTTGTGTTTTTGCGCATTCATTAGAAAATTCGTGCTCATTTATGTACAAAAATTGCACATTTACTTTTTCATGAAATAAATTCTTGAGCCTTCAATCAAAATCCAACGATCAAGATTGTTTTTCACGCTTCTCTCTCTCTTTTCCGTGAAAAGCACGTAAAATACCATGTTAGCTGTTATTATTATGGTTAGGACATTTACGTGGGAGCACGTAAAATACCATGTTAGCTGGAGCACGGTAAGATTTTCATAGCACACTAGAAATTTACATGTATAGCGAGTAAACAAATTCACAAAGTAGAGCTAGTGAAATTATATTAGGTATGTATTATCACCACCAAAAGATGTGAATATGTGATCATTCCACAAAGTTTAAATTAGGATCCAAAAAATGTGTAAAAAACAACATAAACAAAATTGCATCCACTTGAAACTACAACCATTAACTAACCATCACACTCCTTCTTTTGCAAAAAAATTTCATGCGACAATTTTGTTGTATATAATGGAATACAATGTCTATCAAAAAGTAAAGTAATATAGTAAAATGTTGCTGAAATAAGATCATATAGAATAAAATTAACATTAAACATCAATCGAGAGTTTATAGAAATACAACAGGATATAAATTGACGAAGATAGAAATTCGGAATAGTACAATAATTCATATACTTACACGTCTATTCTATTCACTTTTGTTTGTTACACTTTCACTTTATTCCATTTGAGATAATTCGTCGAAGATTTAACATTTTCACCTAATAAATTACTCATTTCTATTCCATATTAAAATTCTTTCTCTTATCATTTCTTGCATATGATGAGCCCTTGTTTTTCTTATTCTTACCTCAAATCTATGTTTTTGCATATAGATTGTAAGCAACAAAAATGAGTTTTGGGAATAATATTACATTATCTTTTATAACAATTATACTTGTAGGAGTTCATTGTAGCTAGGTCAATTACAACATTACAATGGGAAATCGTCAAATCGTGTGCAGGTCTCGTATCGATTCTCTCGTATCATTGTCGCTATTATCATCTGTCGTGCTCTTCATAAGGCAAGTTTTAAAGCCAGACACATATTTTCGTTCTTAATTTGATCTTACATACATGTAATGTTTATGGTTCATATATATTTTATCGAGTTGATGAGATGACACACAATTTTTGTTTTTATTTTTATTTTTGTAGCATTACATCGTACATTTAGGATTTTCCAACGGTGGAAGTCCATTGCAAGGAGATCCTGATGAAGTAACAAGATCGCATCACGAAATGATATCATCTGTGTCAAAGAGGTAGAGAAGCTATTAGCATTAGATAGCTTGCATTTGTTATATGTATAACGATATATTGCGAGGAGATCGTGATGAAGTAACAAGATCGATCCCTTGCTTTGTCATATGTACAAGGATTTTTTTGTCCATAACTATCAATATTTTACCATTTTTTTTAAGCGTAATTTTATATCTTTTTATTACATGTGTGTGGCATATGACTACTTATTTTCCCTCATTTTTTCAACAATTCAACATTTAGGATCAAAGACGATGTTCTAGATCCTTCGACGAATAAGATAATTTACTCCTACACGAGAGTATTCAATGGTTTTGCTGCAAAGTTACTTGAGGAGGAGGCTGCAGAGCTAGCAAGTAAGAGCTCAAACAWACTCCCTCCGTATCAAAATAAACGCAACGATTTGACATAAAGTAGAGAGAAAAAGTGTCAAATTTATGTCAAATCGTTGCAATTATTTTGATATGGATCGAGTAGATTAATTCAGGACTGTACTGTCACCTGATCTCTTTGTCGATGTTTGATTAATTCAATATTTATGATCATTCTTCATTCTCTTCTCCAATGTTTTCTATCATACATTACAGAACATCCCAATGTCATATCAATATTCGAAGATCGTATCGTTAGCCTACAAACAACTCACTCATGGGATTTCTTAGGATCATTTCAACATCATAATAGTACTTCTAGTAAATCTATTTGGAAGAAAGCAAAATTTGGAGAGGATATCATTATAGCAAACTTTGACACAGGTACGTTTCACTAATGATTTCGCAATAATTAATTTCCACACTCCTTTCTCTCTCTCTTACATGAATTGTATTCACGTGAAAGTGAGATGAGTGCGGAAATCAACACCCATACTGTGGATGRCAAGAATTTTTTTTGACAAAYTAATTAATGTTAGGTGTTTGGCCCGAATCRGAGAGCTTCTCCGATGAAGGTTATGATCCCGTTCCAAAGAGATTTAAAGGCAAATGTGAGAATGAAATCGATCCAACATTCAAATGCAACAGGTTAGACTGATCATTAAAGTTAGATATAATCTAAGTACTATTAAACAATGTASATATAGTACATTGATATGTAATGTTTCATATGTGACACGGAGTACCTAGTTTGTATATAAAAATGATAACGTGGATCATCGTTAAAATATTAACCATAATAATGATCACAGGAAGCTTATAGGAGCAAGATTCTTCCACAAAGGATATGCAGAAGCCCTCAAGTCAATGACTAACGAAACCTTCCCCACAAACCCGAGCCTCCGGGACAGGGAAGGGCACGGGACGCACACATTATCGATTGCTGGTGGGAATGTGGTCTCAGGAGGTCATGACCTCATTTTAGACATTTTGGGGCTACAGAATGCAACGCTAAAAGGCGGTGCACCACGAGCTCGTGTRGCTGCATACAAGGTGGCATGGCCGGAAATTAGTCCAAATCTTGGAAGTGGATCTCTAATGGATTGTATGGCAGGTATGGAAGCTGCCATACTCGACGGCGTTGACATCATAAATTTATCTCTGGGATTGGAAATCCCAAGCGGCAAAGATGTTCAAGAATTGGCCGCYATAGGRGGTGATTACTARCTCGAGGAGTCTCTTGCAGTCGCTTCGTTCCATGCTATGGCGCACGACATTTTTGTGGTCGCTGGTGCTGGTAACAACGGTCCGATTCCCGGCGCTCTCATGAATTTTGCGCCGTGGATTCTGACTGTTGGCGCGGGCACTATCGATAGACAGTTTCAATGCTATGTCCACCTAGGCAACCACAAAAAGTTTAAGGTACGTGCATATGTTACTGACAAATTAACTAAACTAGTTGACATCTAATTCAGTTTAACGTGTAGTGGATCTTATTGAGTAAGCTTATCTATAAAAATCTGATCCCTTGTCATTCTTTTCAATTTCTACAGTCGGCACGATTTATAGACAAGCCGCTCGGGGGCAATGGCACATTGTATTACCCGGTGATCACTGGGGCAGATGGCCGCATTACGGGTGTTGATCAGAATAATGCGTGAGTAATGCTTTTCCTGGTTGTCTCCATTAAACATTTCACAGCTCTGTATTTTGAAGTTCCCATTACTTGACAAGCAAAATAATGTGTTGTGTTTGTCTTGAAGCCAGAGATGCACGTAGTTGAGCATGTTCAAATAACACGARAATATAGGCCATGAGAAGAAAAGGGCCGAAAAAATTATACCAAAGTATATATAGAGTAGTACTATAGTTAATTAGAACTAGAGTTTGCAACACGTGGGTCCATGTTTAAAAAATTGGTCAGGGCCTCCAAAATTCTAATAACATCAATCATCCTAGTCATGGCCCAGCTCATGTGATAAAATGTCGAGTTCTGAGTTACCACCACGTCCACCAGTTATATATATAATGAACATCAGTCTCGATATAGAAACTAAAAACACTAATACTGGCACTAGTATAATTTGATGTAATACTTGATGATGTGCATATATGATAATGTGCATGATTCAGATCATATTGTATGTCTGGAACTCTTGACCCGAAGAAGGTTGAAGGGAAGATTGTAGTATGCATGCTAGAAGCAGGGATAGTAGACATGAGTGCAAAGAGCTTGGAAGCAAAAATGGCCGGAGCAGTGGGCGTCATCTTAGGGAACGACAAACGTGGCGGTGATCAATTGCTGCCTGATGGTCTACATTCGCTGCCCACCGCACACGTCACCCACAAACATGCTCAAGCTATTCTTTCTTACATCAATTCTACACAGTAAGGGGCTAACAGTCTAAACCAATGCAACTATATCTGCTTCATTAATATATGCGTGTGTGCATGCTTTTCTCATATGTACGTTTCATTATATCGACCAATARTTTGACATCATTGAAATCTACAGGACTCCAACTGCATTACTCACCCACACACGTACAAAGATGGGGATCAAGCCTGCTCCAATTGTACCCCAATTTTCATCTAGAGGTCCTAATGTGATCACCCCTGAGATTCTTAAGGTTGGTTATTTGTTCGTTTACCCCTTTAACATTTCTTCTTACATATTACACTATTGCGAATTTATTGAACGAATTATATTGGGTAATTGTTCGTAAAAAGTGATATTTTAACAAGTAGTTGTTGACAAGTTTTGCTTATATTTAAATGAGTTTAACATTTAGCCGACGTAAATGTATGATATGCAGCCTGATGTAATAGCTCCTGGGGTGAGTATTTTGTCGAGTTATACACCATCTCCAACTGCATCAATGTCCGCAAAAATCGACACGAAATTTATTCCATTTTCAGGGACATCAATGGCTGCTCCTCATGTTGCAAGCACTGCTGCTCTTCTTAAGAAATTGCATCCTCATTGGAGCACCTCCGCCATCAAATCTGCTATCATTACCACAGGTATGTACATCGGTATACCTTATATGGTATGTCCGAATATATAACATTTAATCTAAAGTAATAACGGAAGTTTGCTCGAAAATGCGACTTTGAATAGCATTCCCCAAATTTAGTTTGTAATAAGACTAACTATTCAAGTTTTGTTCTCTAATTTTCATGGACTTACTATACATGCAGCAAGCCCCCTATCAAACAAGAAGAAAACAATTCTTGAAGACGACATGGTACATGAAGCCAATCCCTTTGCCTTCGGTGCAGGGCTCATACAACCCAACCTAGCAATGGACCCTGGGCTAGTTTACGACATGAATCTGTCCGATTACCTTAATTTCTTATGTGCACACCATTTCAATAGTACATCTCTCAAAGTGTTCACCAGGCAACATGATTATGAGTGTCCCAAATCTTTCAGTCTCATGGATTTCAATTATCCTTCCATCACAGTTCCTGAGCTCTCGGGCAAGGTAACTGCAACTCGAAAGCTTAAGAATGTCGGAAAACCAGGGACCTATAAAGCGCGCATAAAAGCACCACACGGGATTTCAATATCAGTGCAACCTCAGACACTTGAATTTTCTAAGGTGGATCAAGTGCTGAACTTCAAACTTGTCTTCTCAGTGGAGGAAGAKGAAAATCCTCCCACGGATTACGTGTTCGGAAGTTTGGTGTGGTCTGATGGCAATCACACTGTGAGAAGCCCCATTGCAGTGAAGGGCAAAGCCCCTTAAGACCAAATAATGTCTTGCACTGACATACTGTACTAAGTGATTATTGTTAGTTTATATTTTGTCATAGCATATGTTTAGGAAGCAAAGTTACATTCTAGTAGCTAGTTCACAAGTTCACAACACTGGCAAATCTATATGCTAGTAGCTAGTCATCATACAGTGGCCACAACAAAGAAATTATTGTAAGGTAAACTTGAGTTAAGTTGCTCGTCTGATGATAGCGGTTTGGGCTGCATGTGTTAGTCGCAAAGAGAGTTCACTTCATAAGTTCAAGGATGTCTTACATCAAAACATTAAGAGTAGCTCAATAGCTTTATAAAGGGCAAAGTTCTCCATGTAAAACCCCTTAAGATCAGAAAATGTCTAACCAGTCCAAAAGAACAAGGCCACAACTTGTCAATTATTTTGTGCCTCGGGCGCAGGATGAACCATATTTCACAATCGACTAAGGGCACATGAACCTAAAAGGCTAAAACAAGCCTAAAACCCCTAACGCGAGTCTCATGTGCACGCGATTGTCTTACAAGTACTATCAGGAGCACCATGCTCAAAGCCTCGAGTACATGACATGATACACATGGTTCGATCCTACAGCAAAAGCAAGCCTTTCCTAGTTTCCTGTTTGTTTCTACGACATCTGGTTTATCATCAATAATAAGAAATTGAGTATTGACATCCCTTTATATTTGATCCAGTTTTAAAATGAATTCTAACGGTTTGCCACAAGCTTTCCACAAAGATAACGAGCAGGATAACATGATTGATGCACCCCAAAACACTTTTGCCTTTCTGCTGCTTTGCTCTTATTTTAATGCAGCAGAATATATCAGAACATACTCCAGAAATTCCACATAACCTAGTAGGATACATTGGGTATTTAGAACTGTAGAAGATCCTGAAGACAAACAAATAAAGGTCATGAGTTTTCTTCGCCTAAATAAAAAATCGCGTCCGATAAATTCAAATCAGATCAGATAAGTTCGGAACAAGTCCAAAAATCCAACTAGYTCTAAAACTACATTAAAAAAATAAGGCTGAATAAAAGTCAATCAGTTCAAATTAGTTCAGGTCTAATAAGGTGAAGATAACGTATTCTAAATACAGCTCATTTTATCAGTCATGACATCATGAAATATTCATCATGTACATGCCACTAACAATCTTTATTGTGAGCCCCTTCAGAGTGGATCAAGTGTCAGTCAATATTTCTTAAGAGCTAATTAAAGGAATTCAAAATATGGGGAAGAAAAAAAAGCAACATTGGTTGCATATGACTTTATTTGCCTACCAGTTCCCACCTTTTGTATATCTAAAAAGCAGCATTCTTGGGCCACTTACCTCCCTTCTTCTTACCATCAAAAACAACAGATTTCTTATAAAATTGAAAGTCCATTGCTTTTGTCTGATAAAACATCTCTAATAATTCAGCTGTTTGAACATCAGCAAACCAGATCATTTTTTCACTACTACCCTTGAACACCAGAGAGTTTTCTGCCCAGAAACCAGCTTTCAATATACAGGTTAAATCTTCATGGTTCCAAGAAGAAAACCATTCTAGCTTTTAGTTCATCTCGAAGCATCAAGATCGCCTTGATATATACAGCATGTCTGACCTTCCTGAATCGAAGCGCTCCCTTCCACCTCCTCCCCAAAGGCAACATAACACATCAACTATTCCTAACCATTTTTCAATATCAAAGCAATCTGCAAAACCCAAAAGCCCTTTAATGAGCTACACACAAGCGCCCTTTGTCAGGCTTTTGAGCAATGATCCCCTGCTGCATGAGCCTCGGCGCACCCACCCATTAGTTTGGTGCAGCGCGATCCTATGTCTTGTGTTCTGCCTCCTCATAATCATATGTGGGATCACAACTCTGATTATCTATCTAGTTATCAAGCCAAAATATCCGTCATTTGAAGTCACAAACGCAAACCTCAATGCCATCTACTTCGACTCTCCTGAAAATTTCAACGGCGATTTCACTTTGCTGGCAAATTTCACCAACCCCAATAGGAAAATCAACGTTAATTTTGATTACCTGTATGTAGAGCTCTACTTTGTCGACAGACTGATAGCAGCTCAAACACTTAAACCATTTAGTCAAAAACCAGGAGAAAGAAGGCTGGAAATGATTCGTTTGATATCCAGRTTGGTTCACCTACCACCCAATCCTGCAAATGAGCTCCAGAAACAGGTGCTGAACAACCGAGTTGAATACAATGTCAGGGGAACTTTCAGGGCCAGGGCAAAAGTGGCTGGTGCCCGGTTTACATACTGGTTGCATTCAAGATGCCAACTGGAGATGACCAGTCCACCTAGAGGAGTTCTTGTAGCTAGAAATTGCACCACTACAAGATGAATTGTCAAGTATTCTACTCTGTTCTTTCCTCCAATTTTTTCTGTTGTTTATCTTGATTGTTCTTGAACTTTTGAAGGCAGTATWACCTCTTGCTTTACTCAAGCTGTCTTGTTGTACAGAAGTCAAGTCTTAGAAAATCCAGCTACATACATATATGATATATATATCTAGAAAGTTGAGAAATTTTGTAACAAAGTTTATCATACAGTATCAAATTAGCACTTCAATAACATTAGTTTCAGATGACAATTAGTCTCAGCCACAGTGTATTACTAATCAAAACAAATTCATGTAAATCACAACAGGGTATCTTCTAACGTAATACACAGAAAGTATATGAATAAAGGTAGCTTCTTTTGACACTTTTTCTCAATCAAAAGAAAATCAGCGAAGATGACAATCCAATACTGAAGTTTCTGTAAGGGAACAAAAAGTGGAAGATGAACGGTTTTCATATAGTGGAAGAGTATAACAGAGGAGTACCACAATTCCACAATCTTACCAGCAATGGAAGGCAAACACTCTCCCTTATTACAATGATTTGCAATCCAGTGACAATCAATAAAAAAAATAGGGAGAACAGAATAATCACCTAAAGGCTAAAGGTATGAGTTTTATTTTTTTTTATAGTTTCTCTTACTCTATGTAATTATAGGGATCAGTTCAATTGTTGGTAACACCTCCGAACTACCACTGTTTGGGCAACGGCTTGAATCCTATAGGGGCATTTGCGCCATTAAGGCTGCGAAGGGGGTTGATGGTGACTACCTCATTAAGTTATATAGTGGCCTGCCAGAATCTCATAGTCCTATAATCCTATCGAAAAGAAAAAACTGACAATTGTCAACTATAGGAAGAACTTGAATCATAAAAATTTTAAAATAAATGTTCCAGGTACAGAAGCAACAGGATAAGTTTCTAAATCCTAATTCTTCCCAATGTTCAGAACCGAAATCAAAAGGCTTCCCTCCTACAAATCGCAATGGGTATGGAATGACAAAGGCTCTAAAAGGAAAGAAATGGTAATGTATTGGCAATACCAATTCTGAATCTTTCAAGGCACTGAGAGCCAATCGAATCGAAAACAGCTGAATGTTACTCTTAGGGGTTAACTTTAACAATTTAACCATCCAATGAGAGACTCCACAGGGGAGGATATCTTTTTCTATTTTAGCATATTATCAATATGAGAAGGTTTTTGACAATCATAATGTCTTTTCTTCTTCTGTTTTCTATTTTATTATTAGACCTCTGTATATTCTATTTTCTTGCTAATTTCAATCTCCAAGGTTAAAAATTGGAAAAGTTCCATAAGTCCATAACATCATTGAAGTCCTATTCAAACATTAAGCAGCATTTAGGTTCGTTTGGTTTGGTGAAAAAAATTCAATGTATTGTTATTATTATTTTTTTGACAAAGAAAATCAATGTAAAATGATATCATCAAAAACAATTTACAACGAAAACACTAATGCAAAATTAATCATCCATTGTTTAGTTCCATGTAAAATTGAGTAAAAAGAAGGGAAAAAAGGAGAAATATGAAGGTAGGTTAGACGATTGTACAAGAGTGGTAAGGAGAATGAGGAAACATAGTTTCCATCGTTGAACAAAAAGGAAACAAGATTTCCAAAAAATAAAATGAAAAAATAAAATAACTTAATTCTATCAAACAAGCTTAAACTTACCGGTGTAAGCACATCCATATAGAAAATTTTAATTAAAAGCAATAAAACATCTTGAAAGTGCAATATAAACTAATTGGTACATTACAAGAAGAACTTTAGCAAGGTGTTAACTCGTTTCAAAGGAGAAGGGAACAGCTTTTCCTCACTCTCTAAAGATCCAGGAGTTGTATGTCCTATTTTTAATGACCAAACAACCTTCAATTTTTCTCTCTCAGAATATACTGATCTTCTTATGTCAAGTTGTCAACAAATGACACTTACAGCTGCTAAATGACATGTCATTCATATTAAATATTAAAATCTCAAACTGTCAACGCAACCACTATGCAAGATATGTGCTTTACAAGAACTTTTTTCCTAATAGCCTTTTGTGAACATTGATCTATCATCATACTATCACAGTTTCAATCTCTTAAAGTAAAAAACATCTGGAAACCTATAAATTTAGTGAAATACAAGTTCATCAGAAGCAATACATCTCCTAATATAGTAGATCTTCCTTGTAGAATTCAACTTGCACCCAATGTAGGTTAAGAATAAAAATATTACACCATTTTGCTAAACCAAACTGGCACTCAGTACAAAGATACCAGATGGTGTGGGATTATTAACTCATAAATTACAGTAAGAATTCAAAGGCTTCTTTAAAACAATCAACACATGCAAAAAAGTATATTCCCAACTTTTTAAAAGCTAAAAGTTACTTAGTTACATGCTCAGCTTAACAGCATAAGCTGCAAACTCTATTCACATCATCAATAGACTAGCTAGCGCCAATTACTCCTGCAAAAATTACCAAGAGCAAATCAATTGGTAAATCAAGAACGACTAATCTTGGTCCTTGTCGAAAAACATTAAAACTAGAATGAGAGACGCCCAGAGTATGTTTATCAGCAGCCAAAAAAGGCAATCGAAAATAAGAGTCACATCTTGATAATCTTTAATTCTTTATGGTTGTAAATTGTAATAAGTAATTACATCGAATGTTAAGCTCATGAAAAGAAACCAAGTAATACAGATTTTTGTTTGCTGAATATAAGGGAAAGGTCTTTATAAACATGAAAAGATGCGACTAAGAAGGGATAGAAAAGCTTTCACTTATTGCATTAAATTTTACAAGACAGTCCTTTTTCACAATTCACATATGTTACAGAGATACTTTCTGTGTCAACAGAATTGGAAGATGACAAGTGATGAAGTGACAACCATAATTCGATGCCAAAGCTTTGTGAACAGAACTTGGGGAAGTTAGTTTATCACGAGAAAGGCCATTTAGACATAATACTTGTGCTTTTAAAATGCAAAGGAGAAATTGTACTCAGTTCAGCATATTACATACAATGATCCACAGAGAAAGGTATATCAAATTGGAGAATTCGAGTAGCACAATGTGAAAACTGTCAATATAGCAGAGAGGACACACTGAAGCTAAATTGCAACATAAAAGAACTGCGATGATGATGCTCTTCAAGCATCATTACAACATGTTCAAGCATAATCCATGGCAACAAGCTAGCACATGATGTCCAAAACTGAGTTTGTGGTACATATTTTGTCAATGAGCAAGTCATAGTAGCATAAGCGGAACATTAACCAGGATCTAAGATTTAAAAAGCAATCAAGCAGAAATGAACGAGCAAACATAGACAGAATTAACCATCAAATTTCATATATCCACAAAATTTGTGCTCTCAATTATTTCATTCCACAAATAATTCACATGGTATAGGGATTGCAATATATAAAAAAGATACAAAAATCAAAGTTTACCAAAGTAGATTGATAAATTAAAAAAAAAGAACCTCTTGTCTAGCTTCCCTCTTGAAGTTCAATTGGTGTCTTGGCAACAAATTGACAAAGCGTGTAAACCTCCTTGAACTCATCTTGCAGCAAGCCATATATCATCTATGCCTCTTAACCATACTCTTTCTTCAAATTCATTAAACTATCTTCAAATTGAAATGTGTTTCCCATCACTCCCTTTTATCCCATATGTCCAGCATGTTGGTATGACACATCCTCAAGCTCTAACTCAATAGGCTTCAATTCTCTCTCAAACCTCTTGATCCTCTCCCTCTCCTTCCCAATCCATCCGAACTTGAATCGACTTTTCTGCACATTATCATTCCCAACCACATCCATATCAGAACTTTCCAACCAACCGAACTCGTCTTATCTGCAACATTATCAGACCATAACTTTCCACCCCAGAAACCATTAAGGTAACGTTTCCACATTATGATCAAATCATCAACACCAATTTTAGACAACTCAGAAACATTTCCTGAGTTTTTCTCATCTTCCAACCCAAAAGAAGAGCCTTTCTTTGCATCAGCTTCAACATATTCAAGAAGCATTATTCTAGAAGGAGTTAATTCTGCTGAAGCCTAAAAGGGTGATAAAATCAGGAGAAATCCTCAAGATATCAGGAATAGTTTGCAGAAAGACCCAAAACAAGCAAAGCAGCAAGACCTTAGTCATGAACAGAATCAGAATCAGCTTCAAAGAACAACTTTCTCATTATTATTTGCAGAATTTGAGTCTAAAAGCTCGAACCCAGACCTGAGAAACACAACCTCAACTTTGTTTTCCTTGGTCTTGTACTGGGATGAAGAGGAGAGAGATTGTTGCGTAGAACATCATTGCTGTACTTGGCACGTGGGTCTGTGCTTCTTGGAATAAGGTGATGATTTCTGGAGTTGGGGAAGTTCAATTGGTTTGTATTGATGATGATGAGGATGAAGAAGGGGAAAGAAGAGAGATTGGGGCTTTGAAGGAGACGTTGGAACGATATTGATTTGAAGACGAATATGAATTAAGGTTTTGAAGATGAGGAAAAGGAGAACAAAGGGAAGCGATTGATTGGGGATTTTGACTGAGATCGTCTGATGGATGAAGGAATCGACATGGATGACATTGAAGAGAGTAGAGGAAGATGCGGAATTCCTAGCAATGGGTCACAATGAATTATTGATCACTGAGAAACCAAATTGATTTCAATCCAACAAAAGGAACAAAATACCAATCAATTGTTCATGCGATTGACGAGTTTGAATACAAAAATCACCAATTCAATTCATGATTCAATTAATTAGAATACAACAAAAAGCAATTCATTCATGATTTGAAATACAAAATAGCAATTCATTCGAATACAATATACAAGCAAATAACAATATATTCATATACAAACATAGGAGCAAATAAGAAGACAAGCTATAATTGAATTGTAAAATTGCTATTAGACTTACAAAGGCGAATTGGTGTCGATTGGAGTAATAGAGAGGCCGAGCCACCGCCGGCGACGTCGACGCGTGGGAGGGCAGCAATTAAATAGGGGTTGGGTTGGTTGTGAGGTGGAGAGACAACATCAACTCTGTACTTGTGACTTCAGGAGCGTGATAGACCACACACTATAGTAGGATAGTGTGGTCTCTCACGGGCATTTTAGACAATTCGCGTGAATTAGTTGAGGGCAACATGGGATTGCTAGCATTTTACTGCTGTCAATTTTCAAACCAAAAGCAAACAACTCTCTCTCTTCGAAGGAGGCAAACCTCTCTTCCTTGAAGTTGAAGAACACAGTGAGGCAGTGAGGGAGCAGTTCGAGACGAAGTCGTCGGCGAGCAATGGGTGGCCTTCGGTGGAGTTTGTCGCGTCTGTCGAGGTAAGTTTTGTTTCGATTTAATCGAAGCTTTTGAATTATGCGTGATGTTTTGCTCGAATTCGAAACCGAAAGTTTTGTTGTGATTGTTGGAATTGCATGTTTGTGAATTGTATGTTTCTTGTGATTGTTGGAATCGAAAGCTTTTGAATTTTAAAAATGTTTTACTTGGAATTGTTAATTTACATATTGAATTTATTTAGGGTTTTGTTGGAGTCGAATGTTATCAATCCACAATTTGAGTAACATAAAAAACTCAAACAGGACATTGATGAGTTGTTTGATGCAAGCCATGTTTCTTGGTTATGAGTTGTTGATGAGTTTATGTAAAATCTCATTGTTATGAGTTGTGTGTATTGCTTGTGGTATTACTTGGATTGGTGTATCATTCATTAATTGCTTGTGGTTACTTGGATTGATATTTTATGAAGCTTTCGAGTGGCTTGGTTACTCCAAAGAACTACCTAAAATTAACACAATGCTTCCATGGTTTTTTGACTTTTTCTTACTAAATTGCCTGTTCCCACAAGCTAACCATAACAGTATTAAATGTTATTCTAAAGTATCCAATAATTAGTTTATTGCTACATACAAGTAAACCAAAGCAAGAAAGCTTTCGAATTGTTATGAGTTGTAAATCTGCAATTTTTATGGAGTTAATAGAATTTTATGTTGGGAATTTTTGTTTGAAATTGTGGTTTTCGAATTGTTTTATGATTATACTTATGTTTGTTGGCATTTCGATGGCATTCGAAAGTGGGTTATAGGTGGATGATTATAGCTGTTTGTTTCATTATGCATATCATTATTTTTATTAATTCTTTTGGTGTTGGTTTTAATTAATTTTGTTCTTTGCAAAGATAAGCAGACAAGATATAGGTGTTAGTCATATTCCTGCCTATTTAATAGTAGGTGTATGTGTGTGGTTGTGTAGTGTATTGGTGGCTGCTAATTTCTTTGAAAATTGTGTTTGAAGTTTTAGGGAGAAAGAAATGCTAATCGAAGGAGGAAATCAGATGAGGTTTGTTCGTAGTTAATTGGTTGTTTGAGTATGATAGTTTTTGAGTATTAAAATGTTGTAATTGCATGTTTGTAAATAATGATTCTTAGTTGAAGATGAAATGGTTGATGAAGAGTTGAAAAATCTAGTGGCGCGCTGCCTGACATCGATTCGAAGATGTTATATGGTAGTGTGTTGTTGTTTGAATGATTCCTGCTTATGTATGGGTTGTTTTTCTCATTTGCTTCATGATTGATGTAGGATAATTCGCTAAGTGTAGTGGGAAGGGTAAGGAGGCAGGAGAAGTAATATCTACTGGTTTTTGGGTGCTAGAGAAAATAAGGTATAAAACTTGTTTAATTGGATTTAGTTTTAATGCACTTTGATACAAGTATGTTATTGTTTTAAAATAATAATTTGGATTACTTTGTTTGTGGTCCAGAAATTGAATGTTAATTGTCGGTGGAACCTTTGGCTGTGATTGGTAATTGTCGAGTGTTAAGCGCATTGGTTGCAAAATGGGGATGGACATCTTTGCTACCTTTGTGGCATGGTCTTCCAAGAACTCTGTTATTGGCTTGCAACGAGGGTTGATGTCAATCAGAGGACATTGTTGTCAGTAATGGTATTGCGTTCCGTATATGTGAGCGCAATCGGTGTGTTCTGGTATTCCTATTGGTGGAAGGAAGTACTAGGAAACCTTTGACTGAGAATGCAGGGTTTGGTAATTCTATTTGGGACAGTTTAAAATAAAATGCGGGAAAAATACATTGGGATTCCTAGGAAAAGGTATGGAAGTTGTAGAAAGTGAATGTCGGGAGGTTGATTTCAAGCGTTGTTCCTAATGTTGCATTGACAGAGTTTCTATGCCCCACCACCTCCACAGTACGACATATCAATATGTGTCATGCATTCACTTTATTTTTTGTTAAAATTGAATCTTTCCAATTTGGGTTTTTTCTTATTCATCTGTATATTTTTATCATAATGATATGATTTTTGATCAAATATCATTAAGTGAAGTATTGGGAAGTATCCGGATATTTTGATGAAATGTCTCATATAAGTGATGTGTATGCTGTCATGTATTTGGGAAATGGGTTAGAGTTTAATGTGTATTTAGAGTTTGAATTGATTAAAAAACTCATTTAGAGATGATGAAAAAAAGGTTCTAATTTTTTAGGTCTTTTGATTCAAGAAATCACCTTTTATACTCCTGTTTGTTAAACACTTGATTATATAATTGAGTAGTTGGTTTTGCAGTTAGGGTAATTGTAATGAATAAATTCAGATTTGGGAGTAAAGTAAGTCACATCCACTTTTTGTCGTATCATTATTTGCTAATTGAAAATTGGCTCATTATTTGATGGTTGAAGGATTAATTAAGTAATTGATTTGACCAACAGTCTGTTAGGAAGGAGACATTTTTGCTGAATTGTGAATTTTGTTGATTAGGTTTCCCGTGGGTTTGCTTGCGGCTGCTACAGTAGCTACTGAAGCAAAGGAGATATGTGGTTCCTTGTAGTTGATCATTTATTGCATGCCGTTGAGAATTCGGTAGGCGATTCTATCGAGATGGTACGCAAAAGGGTGCGGAGGTTGTACCCTATTTTAGCGTAAAGACTTGAATTTGTGATTTTGGATGTGTGATTTGTATTTAATATGAATTTGCTAATTCGTGTTTTAATATATTTGTATTTGGACGTGTTTGATATTTTTTGTAGATTTTATATTTGGATCGGCTAAATCGGCCCCCTTTGCGTTGGGGTGTTTACCCGGCATCATGGTCTGGTCTATGAAACATGTGATATAGTGGAAGAATGAGGATATGTTGAATCAAATGATATGGAATTAGGGGTATGTTTTCTATTTTTAATTTTAAGTTATGTTTATTTAAGATGATTATAGATTAATTAGGGGTTATTTGTTGGCAGTGTGTGGATGTTGCTTATGGTGAGAAACATCCTGTGAAGCTAGGGATGAGGTACCAGTGGAATTGAAGCGCCCACCAGTGAATTGGGATGTTGTATAAACCTAAGAAGAAGTGTCGTCGTGGTCCAACATCCACATAAATCCAATGATTACAAAAAAAGAAAAGTATGTGATAACAATTTTTTTTTAAATAATCAATTAGATATACTTTTATTTATACAGTTAGAACTATAAAAAGAAGGCTTTGTGTATAATTAATTGTAATTTTGAGTATAAAATTGGTTTTTCTTCTGAACATCGATTTGGTTTTGAACATCGAGTGGGGTTTCCCTACATTTTTTTTGTCATATTTTTTTTAGAATTCTTGTCTGATGATTTTTCTATTCTTTTCTTAATCAATGTATACATCGACTTGGCTTGTAATTTGATATACATAACTGAATATTTTGAATTTTTTGAATGTTTTATACATAAGTTGATGAATTATTCTCATACATAAGCTGATGAATTTTTTTAATTGTTTAGAATAAATATCTTATTCTTCATACAAATATTTTTCTGTTTAGTGATTTGTTTTTATGTACAAGTATGCTATTTCTGTTTAGTGTTCAAGTTAGAGTTTTGTGTTATATGTTTGTTTATATGTTTGTTTTTTTCTTTTTAGAAACCCGTTGTGAAGATGCTATGAATCGTAAAAGAAAAAGAAAGAGGGGTTGTGTACTCAGATGAAAGATGATGAGAAGAGAGCGGAAAATGATGAAGAAAGAGCGAGAAACCTGAGATAGGTCAGAACCACGAGGATCAATTAACATGGAGGAAGATGAACCTGTGGCAGAACAAGTTGTGGAGAACAACCAATTGGTTGAAGACCTGTGGGCACGTTGCAGAACGGGAAGACGAACATATGCAGTTGTGCAGAAGTTGAAATGCATGGTCAGGTGTGGCAGAACCTGAGATGCATGGTTCGTGGCACATGTGCAGGTGCTGGTGCGGAGAACCTATGATTGAGGTTGAGAACTTGGCATTGAGAATTTGAGAAAGGTGAAATGTAGATGAAAAGTTTGAGGGTGAGGGAGTAATAAATCTTTGAGCTCGCCGTCTTATCAAACCTCGAGGAGAAGAATTCAGAGCTTATTAGTCAGTACTTTGACGGTGAAATATTGAATGGGATTTCAATGAATCGTATTACCGTGTTTTCTAACCAGGATCGTCCCTTGGTTGACCTGAATTTGCAGGAGATGGGTGTGTGACGACGGATGTTGGCATTGACCTGAATTGAATGAGAGGAGGAGTTGGTCTTGAGGGAGGCTGGTGGGAATGGAGGAGGAGTAGTTGGTCTTGAGGGTGAGGATGTCAGTTTGGATGTGTCATGTTCCGATATCAGTCGGAGTCCGCCCAATGATGAAATGGATTTGGAAAGAAGCGCAAACAGAGAAACAAAGGCATCTTCTAGGCTGTCTCTGTATATGTCAAAGCGTGGCGTGGAGGAGGTCCGTACAACAAAAAGCTTGCTGTTTGGCATTGATAGGGGTAATCTGTTGAGGTAAGTCGTCTCAATAAATTGGTATTTATTGGTTTAGAAAATAATGAATTATGTTAGAGAATAATCAAGTTGATTATTTTCAGTAATGGGAATGACATTGAAATGCTTCGGGTTGGTGGATTGACTGCCACATTAGGTCAATGTCTTCTGTTGTCAACCGAAATGTTGATTGATGCTAATGTAGGTTTATGCAGTTTTAATTAGTTTGAATTATTTTGAAATATTTCAAGTGTTATGTTTGAATTGAAAATTTGAATTATTACATGATAAAGTTTTATGTTTATTATGGAATATATTTGAAGTAGGATATTTGTATTGATATTGAATATGTTTAGTTTGTTATTGATTATTGAAGTATTTATTCATTAGTGAAGTATGGAAGTATGAATTTTTATATTCATTTGAATTTGAATTGAATTGAATTGAATGAATTGAATTTGATAATTTAGTGAATTATTTCAATTATTTGGATTTTTTGAAGTCTATATTAACTGTATAGATCGGCTTCATTTTTTTAAATTTAGAAATTAGATTTATTTTTTGGATAGTATGTTCGTGTTGCTGCCGTATATATGAGAGTGTGGGATGAGTATATATATACTGGTCTAGCCGGAAGAGTAATGTTGGATCTGACTTTGGGGTAACTTTCTTTTTGAATACTTATTTTTAGCAATGAAATTTGATTTTGGGTTTACTTAGTTAGTTAACTTAAAATTAATTTGCAGACAGTTGTAGCATGTAGGAACATTAGAAGGAGACAAGTGAATCAGATTTGGATACATGCGTGTCACAAATTCGTGACACGTCGTTGGAAAAGCTTAACTTGTAGCTCTCTTTCCTATCGTTTGATTTCAATAAGTTTAATTGATTTATAAATTAAATAGTATTGTAATTGTAATGTTTATAATATTTGTTTTAGATATTTGTACCGATCCTGTGAAATCGAAAAATGGTGGTGTGCCATTTCTCTTTGACGCGTGGAGGGTGTGTGTGTTTGATCTCAAATACATTGTTCACACGAAGTGCACCATGAAGAGTTCTGAACTTGTGAGTATATATGTAAAATTTTGTTTTTCAAATATTGACCATTAATTGGCAATGTATAAATGGTGTGTGTCGTTTGTTTTAAAAATTTGCGTTAGATGAGTTGCTCAACGTCCCACCCGTCTTGGGAAAGGTACATGCATGAGTTTCAAATCTTGTAGCCTTGCATCTCGGCACAATTGTGAACTGTAAGTTGTTTGTTCTGTTAGTGTAAAGTTATCTTACATAAAATGATGTAGTCATAAATTCATAAAATAATAGTTGACGAACATTTTTGAATTTGTAGTGTACATTCGGGTTTGAAATGCTTATTGTGAATTAAGTCGTAGTGCACGGAGGTTGACTTACGATGTTCACATGTAATTGTGTCATGAATTGTTGTTTGGATTAAGTGTTAGACATTTTTGAAGTATAATTTAGATATGAATGGCATTTATTACTATATTTGGATTAGTAGTAGCATTATAATTAGTAAACGAGGACAAGTATATGACTTTTGCAAGTCTCATGATCTTTCATTTGCTTGGCGATGATTGTTCCTTGATATTATTGCAAGTTTAATTTATCATTTACCATAATATTTATCTTATACTTACCTTGAATAAATCTGGTTAATTAAAGACTACTAAAGGCAAAAAGCGGAGAGCAAAAACAATTTTATGAAAAGAAAAATCTCAGCTTCAAGTGTAAGATTGAATTTTAGAAGCCAATAGTTCGAGTAATGAACCTGCATCTGTTATGTAGACTTTTCTGCAGCAATGCATCAATCAAATAGCTAATATATGTTTTGTATTCAAACATGGTATTGTTACCAAACATATTAGGAAATTTGAAATTAGTAGTAAATTTGAAATTAGTTACAATTTGAAATTAGTTAGATTTGAAATTAGAGTCAGAATTTTAGGAAATTTGAAATTAGTAACAATGATTTTTTAAAGGTTGATGATGCTATAAGTACCGACCAAATTCCTTGGTTTTTTGCAATACTTTACTAATGTCTTATAATTGTATCTATTTGTTGGGCGCATTCCTTATAATTTTTCATGTCTTTGGAATGGTTGATTTGTATTACTATTGAATATTGGCTGAAATTTGTAGTAATGGTGAGTGCTTGGTTAATGGAAAAACTAGGAGTGAAGTTGTTTCTGTTACTAATTAGTTTCTATGGTATTTAGGTTGTCTATGTTACATGGAGTTGTTACTGAGATGATTTGGCAGTAGATTACTATTAATAAAATGTTGTTTAGTGATTAACTTACATCATTCATAAATGTGTAGGAGTCCCGCCGAGAAAGAGGGGCTATATTGCTTCACGAGATGTCTTGAGCAAGCACAATGAAGTTCCGAAGAATTCTTCATTTACTTCAGACAAAATGTGACTGTTTTATTGAAGTTTGTAATTATTTTGGAACAATTCTAAGGTAAATGTTTTGGTATTTGAGTAATTGTAAGTTTGATGGAGAAGCTTGTTAAGTGTAAATTTTTGGAATTTTCCTACTACAACGAACAACATTTTTGGAAGTTGTAAGTTTGATGGAAAAGCTTGTAATTTGTATAACAAATGTTTAATGGTGGAAGTTGTAGGCACAATTAAGGCGTATTATACTGAAATTTATCATTTTATTGAGCACATGGCTACAGTGCAATATTCATTTAAATTCAAGCTTTTGCTACAATACATTATGCATTATGCATAAAAGTACTATAGAATTCATATTTCTGAGAACAGGATCAAATACGTATTCGTACTAAGAAACTCAATGTTGCTTCTTGCTATTTAGGACATCACAATCCAGTGTATCGCCTGCATTTGTAATTATACAAATTAGAAAGAGAATATTTGTAGGATGATGGGGGGAATTATTTATTGTGATTACCTTTCTTAATTTCTCTTTGTAAAGATTAGACGGTAGCACTGGATGAACCTTGCCTACGATGCTTTTTTACCCAATGATTTTGAAGGAATGTTGACGTGGATTGTGATCACATCGTCGTATGATGGTTATATCGGTTCCTGTTGTGGTGAATTGTCCTGAGTGGTTCATTTATGAATTCATTGTGGAATTGTCCCTTGTTGCGTTAGGTCCGGAGTAGTTTGATGGGCGGTGGTGGTGGAGGTTGGTGGGGGTGTGCAGTGTTGATTGAAATTTCACATAGACTAGGCATTGAAAGGGGTAAGTCGGTGAGAAAATCTCGATGATCATCTGCATCCAAAGAGCACAATTGATTTCATCTCAATGTATCCAAATATCCATTTAAGTTAGAGAAAGATGAGAATGGTTATTTGAAGCGAAAAGAGACTAATAGCCCATATATATAGTGGCAAGTGGCGTAAATATATAAGGTGTTAAAAAGTGTAAAAGATTAACATTTTATAACAATTGTCTTGCATTTATAAGGTGTATGATAACACTGTATTGTCAATATAATGTTTGTTGTTATTGTATGTTGTTTAAATGCATGGGCCTTGTGCCCATTAGTTGGGTTGTTCACAAATGGCTAAATAAGGTTGAAACCCTGTTTAGTGAATATGGGCATGTTTATCTACTGTTGCATATATGTTAATCTAGTTTACGGTGTCTATGTTTTATAATATTTGTTTATCTATGTTTCACAGGTTAATTTGGTTGTCTAATTGTAATGAATCGGATATTTAGTTGATTTGAAGTAAATGTAATAGTAATGAATTCATTGAAGTGATTAGAATTCGGTTGATTTGAATCATCGGGACCATGGGATAGCATTGAAATTATTTAAGAATGTGTTGAAATGACATATATGATTTGTATTAGAATTCGTTTGAATTGAGAATCATCGACATATGGAATGCAATTGAATTGATTTAGAATTGTTTGAATTGGTCCTATAATAATGGAATTGTATAGAATTCGTTTGTTTTGAATCAATCGGACCATATGATCGCAATTGAAATATTTTGAATTGTTGAAATTTCAATATTAATGCAATTGTATTGAATTCGTTTGATTTGAAGGTGTCAATTTCATCGTTGAGGATGTCCATATGGTTCAGTAAGGTTTATGTGTGATAATTAGCTGTCGAAAAGGTCAAATTATATTATTTATTACAGAGTTGAATTGGTCTATGTTTTTACAGAGTTTTCTAGGTGCTATCGTTTTTAAAATATATGTTATGTCATGTCATGTATGTGTAATATATATCATATGCTGTGGGGACAAAAACACAAAACTACACATGTCCGATCGAGATTCAGTGACTCTAATGATTCAAATTCGAAATGAATCCAATGGAAAACAGTGTGTGCCAGAACTTCTGTTGGCCAACCGAAATGTAGTTTTTTAAGTAAAAGGGGGTGGAGTAAACGAAATGGGTGAAGTACAACATACTTACCGATCCACTTTGAGTAGTGTATGTTGATATTACGCTCGGAAAGCACTTAAGGCCGAAGCAACTACGATAACACATCACAAGACAATACCGATCCTGAATCCACACATTGATAGAAGATTCTTGAACAAGGAGGTAGTTTTGCATATGAAGTTAGTATCAAAAAAAACTCATTCTTGCTAATGTTAATAAACTTAGTGTTTTTCGTATTGACAAGGTTAGGTTTTCGACAATTGTTTATGTTTACTAAAGTTATCTATGTAGTACAAATTGTCTATGTATTACACTTGTCATGATGTAACGAGATGTTTTCAGACATGAGAAATGGTATACAGTCAATCCATATCACTCTGCAAGCGTAGTGAGAAGTATAGGGCTTCATCATACAAGAGATGGTAGACACCCGACTGTTGAACAATATCCAAAGACAAGAACTATGAGGTGAAGGCTTGTACGAGGAATGGGCATCGGAAGGGGTCACTGCTGATGATGTAATCTGTACTAGATCGAAGGTGCGTTAATGAATTTGCCGGCACACTAGGGGAAAAATTGGCTCAAGCTGGTTGTCTATATGGGCCGTGTGTATTGGAAGGTGGCTAGAAGATGATGAGACTAATAATTGCACTCAAACGGTCGACGTGGTTGTTTAATTGGAAGTTGTATGTTATGTTAGGTTTAAGTCTTTTAAAACATTGTTTGGCTATCGTAACGAAAAAACATTGAACCCATTATACGTCATTAGTTTTGGTAAAGTAATGTTTGCCTTTATGTAACCCTTATTATAATATCGTGTTGTGTATGAAATCAAGTTCTACATTTTTGTCTTTTACACTTCCACTATATGGCCCTTACTTCAAGCACGTATAAAACACCTACAAGTACTTTGCACCCATGCACACCTAAAATCAAAACTACGTAGCATTAGAAATGAAATATCAACAAGGTGTTGTGAGATAGACAACTTATGGATGGAGGTGTGGAATAGTTAAGTTACCGATTTTGCGGTGACGTTTCAGGCAGGTAAGAACAACTTTGTTGCAAACATTGTTGTCTTCATACTACTCTACAACAATTTTGGAGGGTTTAGGTGGTTTGCTTTTACTCACATACAGCTCTGGTCTTCCGCTAAAGAAGGTTGCAGCAATTGTGGTTAGCATCCGGTGGTCGCATCTATGGACCCGGCGACATGTGGACGAAGAGAGGGGTACGCCATCAGGCTGCTGAATTTTAAACGAGTCGACCTTTGTTGAAGGCTCCTTCCTCCTCAAGTACACCCAATAAACTTGTGGTCTTCGGATTCCATCTATGATTCGTGACCCATCAATTTCTCAAATATGCTGAGGGTTTGAAGAGAGATCAACATTGCGAACGAAGAAGATGAGACATGGGAAACTGCTTTTTCAACCGTGTTCGTAAGAATTGTATGGACAGGTCAGATCCGGCATCACTTGCAAGGAAATAATCATTTTAGTTTATTTGTATTAATTAGAACTACTTAAGCATTTTTCCTTTGTATTTTATTAGTAATATGTGTTAATGTCTGTTATGTCAATGCATGTATGTTATTACTCTTATGTTTTGTAATCTAATGTTTATCTAGTTTGTTCAAATTAAGGGAGTTAAATCAAAAACTTCATAAATGAGAAGTAAAATATTCAAAGTAAGTAAACTATTCAATAGTAAATTAATTGTGTCAGAGAATATATCAGGAATCAAAATATATACTTATCAGGACAGCGTGGGAATCAATGAACTTCCATGATATGACGACCAATAATGTTATCATCTGAAATGTTGACAACCTCAATAATTACTTTGCAAAAATGTAGATAACTTGGGAAAATGAATCATTAATTGGTATTAACTTATATCATTTTCATCAGAATCACTTTTCAGTCTTTGTCTTTGGTCTACGATACATCACTTTCAGAACACATACTGTTTACTTAAGCATGCATAGATAACTTTTCCAAATATATATACATAACTTTAAGATACATTGATTATCGATAATACATGCATGAAAATGTTCATCCCAAAAGCCAAGTTTCAGAAATCCTTTTCAAAAAGTTTAAGAATTCTTTCAGGCCCTGGAATGATGGGTACGACACATTGAAGGCTCAACATACATTATAGACAACTTTTCAAACATGTGTATAACTTTATAAACATAGACACCGTATATCTGTCTTACAAAACACTCTAAAATCCAAAGCATAACAAAATTAAGACAAAAACGGCCCAAAAATCACCCTTATAGCGTTTGAAGGACAAAATCAGTATTTTACTTAACATATTCACATTTCGACAAATTATATTCAAGCTTCGGGTATTTCCTCGTTGTTACAAACCTTAAATAAAATAGGCCAACCATCTCCTCATGTTCATGGCTACCATCAATGCTGAAGCACACCATCGCACATTCAAAATCTGGGAAACCATCATTCAACGGAGGAACGCGAGACGGATTTCAATGAGATGTGGACTCGATTCAATGATTTGTTTACAATTGATAGCCACCGCGATTGAAGACTCAAGGGGCTTAATTGAAGACCCTGCAATATATTGCGCCCGCCTTGTGCTTCTTGGCCACTTAAAAAACAAAACATGATCATGATCGAAGGTATGGCACGCATGACTACTGCTAACTCCCATTTGTTTGATTTATATGGGAAGCGATAAACCCTTGCATACAATAAATATGATGAAAACACATCTAAAACGTTAACGTCGAATGACCCAACTAATACAAATGGATTAAAGAGAGTCAACGTAACCAATATACATTCATGGTGCCATTTAACTCTCATCGAAACTAGCCCAATCAAGATGCAATGCCGTTGCTTCACTTACTCACTCTACATATTTCACACTCAGTACATGCCATACCACAACTCGATTTCATGTAACAATGTTGTATGAGAAGAATCGGATAATCCAACAGTAGGATAGATGATCCGACAAGTCAGTGTCATGCCGTTACAATGCACAAGAGCTGCAATCGTGCAGCCAACCTTCACGAGGCAGTGCTGTCATAGTATGGAATGCAACAGGATGTAAGCTAGGCTTCATTTCGTGAAAATTTAGCTCTCATTCAAATCCACCAACCGTTGAAGTGATATCACAGAAGCAAGGATAACAAGGTTCACGGTTTACCCATGTTTTCGAGAAACTCGCTATAGAGAATTTAGTACGTGGAATTACTACACATCAAAGGTCTGACTGGAGGATTGTTGCTTAGGAAAGAACGAGTAAACGCACACACCATAGTAGGGCTGAGGAGAATATAGAAGGGAGATCAATTTTTATTCATAAAGGAAACATTAACTTTCCAACATCAAATAATTAAGCACAAGTTATTATCAAATTTGACCGAACAAAATGCATCTAAATGTTATTACAATTCTTTTTGCACGCCTTTACAAGATGGAAGAGTGAAAAATGGGTGGGTCTACCATAGGTGGAGCGTTGAAATTACACTAATGATGTATATACCTAATCTGAACTTAATGTTAATGTTTATCATGTATTTTATTTTGTTCATTACTCTAAATGCTTTTCATTGCTATTACAGGTTAAATGCCGAAAAGTGTAATGTCGTCTTTGATGATTAGAATCGTGTTTAACCTATTTGTATTATAGGTTGATATTTTGTTGTATTCAAGTATTGATTTCCTATGGTATGAACTAATAATAATAGACATTTCAATTGTTATTAAACGTTCCATTAAGTTCATTTGTTAACAAGTAGCACTATTCTTCTATGTTTTCCTCTTTAGCATTTAATATACAATTTCATACTTTAACTTTAGGCGGCATTTAGTTTAACAAAAAAAACTGGTGTCTATGAATTCTAATAAGTGTCTATAAATTGTATTGTGCTATGAAATTGTATGTTGGCTATGTGTCAATTCCTATTAGAGTCAATATGATTTGAGTGTTCTATTATTGGATTGAGGCCGTGTGTCCCATTAAACACATTAAGTTAGAAGGTTCATAATGATTTGGCCATCTCCCATTATAATGTCGCATTAAAATATAAAGAAAAAAACTCATCTAAAAGTTCAAATGTATTTTAAATTCTATCTAAAAGTTGCAAAGGTACTAATTCGCAAACAATGAAATTACAAGTCGCCATCCCATCAAATTCGTTTAGAACACAACTGGGCCATCCTCTCATCAGAACGTAATTCTTCAACAAGCCATTTAGGAGGACAACGCCATAAACGAGCCGGACTAAGACGGTCTCTGAGCCCCCATCCCCAAATGATTAGGGTGTTGATAATATGATGGATGCTGCTGATTTAGGGACTCTTACCGTCCTTGAACACACCAAACAAATAGGGAACCCACCAACAAATGGTGTTACGGTTGGCTTGAACTTGTTGAAGATGTGCCGGTTGCCTTAGAACTGTTTGAAATGTTGCGGTTGGCCTTGGACTGTTAAATGTTGCCGTTGGCCTTGAACTTGTTGAAATGTTCCGGTTGGACTTGACAGGTTGAACGAAGCTAGTTGACTCTGCATCGTTGACTCTGGCATAAAGAAATAGGAGAGCTGTTGTCTCCAGCGATGTATCACGTGACTGTCCCATAAATCTCCTTTATCCTACTAAGTTTGCAACGTAGAAGATCAGAATGAATCGTTTCCATATGAAAATAATACAAAAATATTGTCAATTGTCAATGTTCACTGAACATTAACTAGTTGTAAGCTAGCTACATTACTAATTGTATCTACAGCATAGACCTAATTCATGGTATCCTCTTAAAGCAGAGATTAGGAAGTGTCACTAAGAATTTAGACCAAAACCAAACAAGTTATCGAAACAGCCCAAAAAAAATGATCAATTACTTACAGTAATAAATATATATATCACAATAACCAAATCACATTGATCAATTGAATACCAAATCAAAAAGCAATTCAAAGTCAATATTAACTAAATGATGAACCTTCCTCAGAAGAACATTCCAAACCAGGCAATTTCGAATCCAAAAATTCAGCACAGTTGGGGAAATATACCAGAAATCATCTTTCCTCACAAAGCAAGAACACATAATCTTTCATTTAGTCATTCCTAAGTCTGAGTTACCATGATAAATCAATCTTCCATCTAAGCAACGATCCATCATAGACAAAAAATAATCCCATGCTCAAAACTGAAATAATACCAAACAGGTAATAGCCCGGTAATAGCCAGAAAGTTAAAATCATAAACAAGTTCAATGACGACAACAAATTAATTCATACTCTATATTAACATTAACAAATCAAAATTAAAGAATTTACCTTGCCTTTTTGACATTTCGCCTTTCCTTTCCCTTTACCATCATGTTTGCCTTTCTCGTTCATCCCATTTTTTCCCGTAGTGTTAAGTCACCATGGCAGACTGTCTTGAGTCTGTGGTCCGAGCTGAATTTCTTTGGCGTGGGGGTTTGATAACTTGGGAATGAAACTGTTGCGGTCGGTTGTCGGTTGACAATGCTTTCTGAACTCGGGTGAACATTGAGTTTTTTACTCACATTCGGCTGCTTCATCACTTGGCCGCTATTCCCAATGAGGTGGGACACTACAATGTTATCCCACTTGCTTCCACTCCGAGCATGTGTTATCTATTCTAGCTTCACTTACACATTGTTCCCTAAATCAAAAGCACAAATTATCCATCTGTCCTCTTCCTGCTAATCTGGGAGCTAGGTGACATTAGTGAATCAAACCTAGCTGACCCCGTGTCATAAACGCTTACAACTTCAGCTTTTTTCATACAGACCTTACGTCACCTTTGTGTGACATCTTTCCACATCTTTGGCACCACAGTCCTCAAAACTACCGTTCGGGCACTTCCTTCAATTCATGGTACCCACACTATAGAAGTACAAATAATCCATGAGCTCCATATAGTACACAAAGGCACAAGCATCACACCCGACTCACTCTCATACGACAACATTTCACGATTTCTTTGAGTTGGAACATACTTGCGCAATGTTTTATCAACGATAGTTAGATCCACCCCGACACATGCTCATAAACAGCTCCGATAGCTTCCTACACATCAAGTGCATCAACATACATTAGTTGAGTATGTCTATTTGAAGTCACCACTGAAACTTATCAAGGGTGTATAATTTCTGAAATTGTGCTCAAATCGGAATTTCGGAACCAACTCAACGCAAATTACGATTTGCATCAGCATCGCCCTCTCCTCCTATGTACCACCCGGATTCCATTGTGGCCTAAAATATTGTGAAGCAACTCATGAAGCAGTTTCTTCTTCACATACCCATCGAAAGCGTTATATTTGGCGACCGTGAGTTGTCTCATACCAGCCAAAAACATGCGTCATATACAGGAATCCCATCTCTCTTTCTCATAAATCCTAAAAAAATTAATTTACATAAGCATTAGTATAAACTTATAACACCAACAATCCCTTTGTGTGTGTGTATATGCAACATTAAACAGATCTTTCCTAAACAGAAAATTTTAAGAATTACAATATGGTAGAAGATTAACAAACTTCACTAAAAGCTTAGTAAACATCTCAAAGCTGGTAGAATTAACTATTTGGTTAACATAAAAAATTGAATAAATAAATAAAAATTTGAGCTTAATGGTTCTTGTGCTACATTTCTGAGTATTATCTTTGTTATCGGGAGATCTTATTATTCAAACTAAACCTAGAGTGGTCAGGAATGCATTCCCAATTTGATGATTGAATGTCAATAGGGTTCAGGAATGGATATAGTCATAGAGTAAAATTGATCAAAAGTAATTACTTTCAAATCAATAATGTAT
>SNQN01000232.1:13083-33396 GCA_008642245.1 Bassia scoparia | reverse complement strand
TGTATTTGGCAATACCAATTCTGAATCTTTCAAGGCAATCTGAGAGCCAATCGAATCGAAAACAGCTGAATGTTAATCCTTAGGGGTTAACTTTAATCTCTTATACACATCTAGAGGTGTATAAGAGACCAATTCTGAATCTTTCAAGGCAATCTGAGAGCCAATCGAATCGAAAACAGCTGAATGTTAATCCTTAGGGGTTAACTTTAACAATTTAACCATCCAATGAGGAGACTCCCACAGGGGAGGATATCTTTTTTTCTATTTTAGCATATTATCAATATGAGAAGGTTTTTGTACAATCATAATGTCTTTTCTTCTTCTGTTTTCTATTTTTTAATTATTAGACACTCTGTATATTCTATTTTCTTTGCTAATTTCAATCTCCAAGGGGTTGAAACTTGGAAAAGTTCCATAAGTCCATAACATCATTGAAGTCCTATTCAAACATTAAGCAGCATTTAGGTTCCGTTTGGTTTGGTGAAAAAAAATTCAATGTATTGTTATTATTATTTTTTTTGACAAGAAAATTCAATGTAAAATGATATCATCAAAAACAATTTACAACGAAAAACACTAATGCAAAATTAATCATCCATTGTTTAGTTCCATGTAAAATTGAGTAAAAAGAAGGGAAAAAGGAGAAATATGAAGGTAGGTTAGACGATTGTACAAGAGTGGTAAGGAGAATGGAGGAAAACATAGTTTTCCATCGTTGTAAACAAAAAGGAAACAAGATTTTCCAATAAAATAAAAATGAAAAAATAAAATAAAATAAAATTACATTCTATCAAACAAAGCCTTAAAACTTACCGGGTGTAAGCACATCCATATAGAAAATTTTAATTTAAAAGCAATAAAACATCTTGAGAAGTGCAAAATATAAACTAATTGGTACATTACAAGAACTTTTAGCAAGGTGTTAAACTCGTTTCAAAGGAGAAGGGAGACAGCTTTCCTCACTCTCTAAGAATCCAGGAGTTGTATGTCCTATATTTTAATGAACCAAACAACCTTTCAATTTTTCTCTCTCAGAATATACTYATCTTCTMATGTCAAGTTGTCAACAAATGACCACTTACAGCTGCTAAWTGACATGTCATTCATATTAAATATTAATAAATCTCCTAAACTGTCAACGCAACCACTATGCAAAGATATGTGCTTTACAAGAACCTTTTTTTCCTAATAGCCTATTTGTGAACATTGATCCTTATCATCATACTATCACAGTTGTCAATCTCTTAAAAGTAAAAAACATCTGGAAACACTATAAATTTAGTGAAATACAAGTTCATCAGAAGCAATACATCTCCTAATATAGTAGATCTTCCTTGTAGAATTCAACTTGCACCCAATGTAGGTTAAGAATCAAAAGTACTTACACCATTTTGCTAAACCAAACTGGCACTCAGTACAAAGATACCAGATGGTGTGGGATTATTAACTCATAAATTACAGTAAGAATTCAAAGGCTTCTTTAAAACAATCAACACATGCAAACAAGTATATTCCCCAACTTTTTAAAAGCTAAAAGTTACTTAGTTATCATGCTCAGCTTAACAGCATAAGCTGCAAACTCTATTCACATCATCATAGACTAGCTAGYCCCTCAATTACTCKTGCAAAAAATTACCAGAGCAAAGTCTATTGGTAAATCAAGAACGACTAATCTTGGTCCTTGTCYAAAAACATTAAAACTAGAATGAGCAGACGCCCCAGAGTATGGTTTATCAGCAGCCAAAAAAGGCAACTCGAAAATAAGAGTCYCATCTTGATAATCRTTAATTCCTTYTATGGTTTGTAAATTGTAATAAGTAATTACATCYGAATGTTAAGCTCCATGGAAAGAAACCAAYTAATACAGATTTTTGTTTGCTGAATATAAGGGAAAGGTCTTTATAAACATGAAAAGATGCGACTAYGAAGGGATAGAAAAGCTTTCACTTATTGCATTCAAATTTTACAAGACAGTTCCTTTTTCACAATTCACATATGTTCACAGAGATACTTTCTGTGTCAAACAGAATTGGAAGATGACAAGTGATGAAGTGACAACCATAATTCGTATGCCAAAGCTTTGTGAACAGAAACTTGGGGAAGTTAGGTTTATCACGAGAAAGGCCATTTAGACATAATACTTGTGCTTTTAAAATGCAAAGGAGAAATTGTACTCAGTTRAGCATATTACATACAATGATAACCACAGAGAAGGTATATCAGAATTGGAGAATTCGAGTAGCACATTGTGAAAACTGTCAATATAGCAGCAGAGGACACACTGAAGCTAAATTGCACAATAAAAGAAKTGCGWTGATGATGCTCTTCCAAGCATCATTACAACATGTTCAAGCATAATCCATGGCAACCAAGCTAGCAACATGATGTCCAAAACTGAGTTTGTGGTACATATTTTGTCAATGAGCAAGTCATAGTAGCATAAGCGGAACATTAACCAGGATCTAAGAATTAAAAGAAGCAATCAAGCAGAAAATGAACGAGCAAACATAGACAGAATTAACCATCAAATTTCATATATCCACCAAAATTTGTGCTCTCAATTATTTCATTCCACAAATAATTTCACATGGTATAGGGATTGCAATATATAAAAAAGATAACAAAAATACAAAGTTTATACCAAGTTAGAGATTGATAAATTAAAAAAAAAAAGAACCTCTTTGTCTAGCTTCCCTCTTGAAGTTCAATTGGTGTCTTGGCAACAATTGACAAAGCGTGTAAACCTCCTTGCAACTCATCTTGCAGCAAGCCATATATCATCCTATGCCTCTTAACCATACTCTTTCCTTCAAATTCATTAGAAACTATCTTCAAATTGAAATGTGTTTCCCCATCACTCCCTTTTACTCCCATATGTCCAGCATGTTGGTATGACACATCCTCAAGCTCTAACTCAATAGGCTTCAATTCTCTCTCCAAWACCTCCTTGATCCTCTCCCCTCTCCTTCCCAATCCATCCGAACTTGAACTCGACTTTTCTGCAACATTATCATTCCCAACCACATCCATATCAGAACTTTCCAACCCAACCGAACTCGTCTTATCTGCAACATTATCAAGACCATAACTTTCCACCCCAGAAGACCCATTAAGGGTAACGTTTCCCACATTATGATCAGAATCATCAACACCCAATTTAGAACTCAACTCAGAAACCTCATTTKCTGAGTTTTTCTCATCTTCCAACCCCAAAAGAAGAGCCTTTCTTTGCATCAGCTTCAACATATTCAAGAAGCCATTATTCCTAGAAGGAGTTAAATTCTGCTGAAGCCCTAAAAGGGTGATAAAATCAGGAGAAARCCTCAAGATATCAGGAATAGTTTGGCCAGAAAGACCCAAAACAAGCAAAGCAGCAAGACCCTTAGTCATGACAGAATCAGAATCAGCTTCAAAGTAAACAACTTTCTCATTATTATTTGCAGAATTTGAGTCTAAGAAGGCTCGAACCCAGACCTGAGAAACACAACCCTCAACTTTGTTTTCCTTGGTCTTGTACTGGGATTGAAGAGGAGAGAGATTGTTGGCGTAGAACATCAATTGCTGGTACTTGGCACGTGGGTCCTGTGCTTCTTGGAATAAGGTGATGATTTCCTGGAGTTTTGGGGGAAGTTCTTCAATTGGTTGTATTGATGATGATGATGATGAWGAAGGGGAAGAAGAGAGAGATTGGGGCTTTGAAGGGAGACGTTGGAACGATATTGATTTGAATGACGAATATGAAATTAAGGGTTTTGAAGATGAGGAAAAGGAGAACAAAGGGAAGCGATTGAATTGGGGAATTTTGACTGAGATCGCTCTGATGGATGAAGGAATCGACATGGATGACATTGAAGAGAGTAGAGGAAGATGCGGAATTCCTAGCAATGGGTCACAATGAATTATTGATCACCTGAGAAACCAAATTGATTTCAATCCAACAAATGAGGAACAAAATCACCAATCAATTGTTCATGACGATTGACGAGTTTGAATACAAAAAATCACCAATTCAATTCATGATTCAATTAATTAGAATACAACAAAAAGCAATTCATTCATGATTTGAAATACAAAATAGCAATTCATTCGAATACAATATACAAGCAAATAACAATATATTCATATACAAACATAGGAGCAAATAAGAAGACAAGCTATAATTGAATTGTAAAATTGCTATTAGACTTACAAAGGCGAATTGGTGTCGATTGGAGTAATAGAGAGGCCGAGCCACCGCCGGCGACGTCGACGCGTGGGAGGGCAGCAATTAAATAGGGGTTGGGTTGGTTGTGAGGTGGAGAGACAACATCAACTCTGACTTGTGACTTCAGGAGCGTGATAGACCACACACTATAGTAGGATAGTGTGGTCTCTCACGGGCATTTTAGACAATTCGCGTGATTAGTTGAGGGCAACATGGGAATTGCTAGCATTTTACTGCTGTCAATTTTCAAACCAAAAGCAAACAACTCTCTCTCTTCGAAGGAGGCAAACCTCTCTTCTCTTGAAGTTGAAGAACACAGTGAGGCAGTGAGGCGAGCAGTTCGAGACGAAGTCGTCGGCGAGCAATGGGTGGTCCTTCGGTGGAGTTTGTCGCGTCGTCGAGGTAAGTTTTTTGTTTCGATTTAATCGAAAGCTTTTGAATTATGCGTGATGTTTGCTTCGAATTCGAAACCGAAAGTTTTGTTGTGATTGTTGAATTGCATGTTTGTGAATTGTATGTTTCTTGATTGTTGGAATCGAAAGCTTTTGAATTTTAAAAATGTTTTACTTGGAATTGTTAATTTACATATTGAATTTATTTAGGGTTTTGTTGGAGTCGAATGTTATGCAATCCCAATTTGAGTAACATAAAAAACTCAAACAGACATTGATGAGTTGTTTGATGCAAGCCATGTTTCCTTGGTTATGAGTTGTTGATGAGTTTATGTAAAATCATATTGTTATGAGTTGTGGTATTGCTTGTGGTATTACTTGGATTGGTGTATCATTCATTCAATTGCTTGTGGTATACTTGGATTGATATTTATGAAGCTTCGAGTGGCTTGGTTACTCCAAAGAACTACCTAAAATTAACACAATGCTTCCATGGTTTTTGACTCTTTTCTTACTAAATTGCCTGTTCCCACAAGCTAACCATAACAGTATTAAATGTTATTTCTAAAGTATCCAATAATTAGTTTATTGCTACATACTAGTAAACCAAAGCAAGAAAGCTTTCGATTGTTATGAGTTGTAAATCTGCAATTTTTATGGAGTTAATAGAATGTTTATGTTGGAATTTTTGTTTGAAATTGTGGTTTTCGAATTGTTTTATGATTATACTTATGTTTGTTGGCATTTCGATGCATTCGAAAGTGGTTATAGGTGGATGATTATAGCTGTTTGTTTCATTATGCATATACATTATTTTTATTAATTCTTTTGGTGTTGGTTATTAATTAATTTTGTTCTTTGCAAAGATAAGCAGACAATGATATAGGTGTTAGTCATATTCCTGCCTATTTAATAGTAGGTGTATGTGTGTGGTTGTGTATGTGTATTGGTGGCTGCTAATTTCTTTGGAAAATTGTGTTTGAATGTTTTAGGGAGAAAGAAATGCTAATCGAAGGAGGAAATCAGATGAGGTTTGTTCGTAGTTAATTGGTTGTTTGAGTATTGATAGTTTTTGAGTATTAAAATGTTGTAAGTTGCATGTTTGTAGAATAATGATTCTTAGTTGAAGATGAAATGGTTGATGAAGAAGTTGAAAAATCTAGTGGCGCGCTGCCTGACATCGATTCGAATGTTATATGGTAGTGTGTTGTTGTTTGAATGATTCCTGCTTATGTATGGGTTGTTTTTCTCATTTGCTTCATGATTGATGTAGGATAATTCGCTAAGTGTAGTGGAAGGGTAAGGAGCAGGAGAATAATATCTACTCGGTTTTTGGGTGCTAGAGAAAATAAGGTATAAAACTTGTTTAATTGGATTTAGTTTTAATGCACTTTGATACAAGTATGTTATTGTTTTAAAATAATAATTTGGATTACTTTGTTTGTGGTCCAGAAATTGAATGTTAATTGTCGGTGGAAACCTTTGGGCTGTGATTGGTAATTGTCGAGTGTTAAGCGCATTGGTTGCAGAAATGGGGATGGAGCATCTTTGCTACCTTTGTGCATGGTCTTCCAAGAACTCTGTTATTGGCTTGCAACGAGGGTTGATGTCAATCAGAGGACATTGTTGTCAAGTAATGGTATTGCGTTCGTATATGTGAGGCGCAATTCGGTGTGTTCTGGTATTCCTATTGGTGGAAGGAAGTACTAGGAAACCTTTGACTGAGGAATGCAGGGTTTGTGTAATTCTATTTGGGACAGTTTAAAATAAAATGCGGGAAAAATACATTTGGGATTCCTAGGAAAAGGTATTGGAAGTTGTAGAAAGTGAATGTCGGGAGGTTGATTTCAAGCGTTGTTCCTAATGTTGCATTGACAGAGTTTCTATGCCCCACCACCTCCACAGGTACGACATATCAATATGTGTCATGCATTCACTTTATTTTTTGTTAAAGATTGAATCTTTCCAATTTGGTTTTTTCTTATTCATCTGTATATTTTTATCATAATGATATGATTTTTGATCAAATATCTATAAGTGAAGTATTGGGAAGTATCCTGGATATTTTGATGAAATGTCTCATATAAGTGATGTGTAGCTGTCATGTATTTGGGAAATGGGTTAGAGTTTATGTGTATTTAGAGTTTGAATTGATTAAAAAAACTCATTTAGAAGATGATGAAAAAAGGTTCTAATTTTTTAGGTCTTTTGATTCAAGAAATCACCTTTTATACTCCTGTTTGTTAAACACTTGATTATATAATTGAGTAGTTGGTTTTGCAGTTAGGGTAATTGTAATGAACTAAATTCAGATATTGGGAGTAAAGTAAGTCACATCCACTTTTTGTCTGTATCATTATTTGCTAATTGAAAATTGGCTCATTATTTGATGTGTTGAAGGATTAATTAAGTAATTGATTTGACCAACAGTCTGTTAGGAGGAGACATTTTTGCTGAATTGTGAATTTTTGTTGATTAGGTTCCCGTGGGTTTGCTTGCGGCTGCTACAGTAGCTACTGAAGCAAAGGAGATTGTGGTTCCCTTGTAGTTGATCATTATTGCATGCCGTTGAGAATTCGTAGGCGATTCTATCGAGATGGTACGCAAAAGGGTGCGGAGGTTGTACCCTATTTTAGCGTAAAGGACTTGAATTTGTGATTTTGGATGTGTGATTTGTATTTAATATGAATTTGCTAATTCGTGTTTTAATATATTTGTATTTGGACGTGTTTGAATATTTTTGTAGATTTTATATTTGGATCGGCTAAATCGGCCCCCTTTGCGTTGGGGTGTTTACCCGCGCATCATGGTCTGGTCTATGAAACATGTGATATGTGGAAGAATGAGGATATGTGTGAATCAAATGACTATGGAATTAGGTGGTATGTTTTCTATTTTTAATTTAAGTTATGTTTATTTAAGATGATTATAGATTAATTAGGGGTTATTTTGATTGGCAGTGTGTGGATGTTGCTTATGGTGAGAAACATCCTGTGAAGCTAGGGATGAGTACCAGTGGAATTGAAGGCCCACCAGTGAATTGGGATGTTGTATAAATCCTAAGAAGAAGTGTCGTCGTGGTCCAACATCCACATAAATCCCAATGATTACAAAACAAAGAAAAGTATGTGATATACAATTTTTTTTTAAATATCAATTAGATATACTTTTATTTATACAGTTAGAACTATAAAAAGAAAGGCTTTGTGTATAATTAATTGTAATTTTGAGTATTAAAATTGGTTTTTCTTCTGAACATCGATTTGGTTTTGAACATCGAGTGGGGTTTCCCTACATTTTTTTGTCATATTTTTTTTAGAATTCTTTGTCTGATGATTTTTCTATTCTTTTCTTAATCAATGTATACATCGACTTGGCTTGTAATTTGATATACATAACTGAATATTTTGAATTTTTTGAATGTTTTATACATAAGTTGATGAATTATTCTTCATACATAAGCTGATGAATTTTTTTTAATTTTTAGAATAAATATGCTTATTCTTCATACAAATATTTTTCTGTTTAGTGATTTGTTTTTATGTACAAGTATGCTATTTCTGTTTAGTGTTCAAGTTAGAGTTTTGTGTTATATGTTTGTTTATATGTTTGTTTTTTTCTTTTTAGAAACCCGTTGTGAAGATGCTATGAATCGTAAAAGAAAAAGAAAGAGGGTTGTGTACTCAGATGAAAGATGATGAGAAGAGAGCGGAAAATGATGAAGAAAGAGCGAGAAACCTGAGATAGTCAGAACCACGAGGATCAATTAACATGGAGGAAGATGAACCTGTGGCAGAACAAGTTGTGGAAAAACCAATTGGTTGAAGACCTGTGGGCACGTGTGCAGAACGGGAAGACGAACATATGCAGTTGTGCAGAAGTTGAAATGCATGGTCAGGTGTGGCAGAACCTGAGATGCATGGTTCTGTGGCACATGTTCAGGTGCTGGTGCGGAGAACCTATGATTGAGGTTGAGAACTTGGCATTGAGAATTTGGAGAAAGGTGAAATGTAGATGAAAAGTTTGGAGGGTGAGGGAGTAATAAATCTTTGAGCTCGCCGTCTTATCAAACCTCGAGGAGAAGAATTCAGAGCTTATTAGTCAGTACTTTGACGGTGAAATATTGAATGGGATTTCAATGAATCGTATTACCGTGTTTTCTAACCAGGATCGTCCCTTGGTTGACCTGAATTTGCAGGGAGATGGGTGTGTGACGACGGATGTTGGCATTGACCTGAATTTGAATGAGGAGGAGAGTTGGTCTTGAGGGAGGCTGGTGGGAATGGAGGAGGAGTAGTTGGTTCTTGAGGGTGAGGATGTCAGTTTGGATGTGTCATGTTCCGATATCAGTCGGAGTCCGCCCAATGATGAAATGGATTTGGAAAGAAGCGCAAACAGAGAAAACAAAGGCATCTTCTAGGCTGTCTCTGTATATGTCAAAGCGTGGCGTGGAGGAGGTCCGTACAACAAAAAGCTTGCTGATTTGCATTGATAGGGGTAATCTGTTGAGGTAAGTCGTCTCAAATAAATTGGTATTTATTGGTTTAGAAAATAATGAATTATGTTAGAGAATAATCAAGTTGATTATTTTCAGTAATGGGAATGACATTGAAATGCTTCGGGTTGGTGGATTGACTGCCACATTAGGTCAATGTCTTCTGTTGTCAACCGAAATGTTGATTGATGCTAATGTAGGTTTATGCAGTTTTAATTAGTTTGAATTATTTTGAAATATTTCAAGTGTTATGTTTGAATTGAAAAATTTGAATTATTACATGATAAAGTTTTATGTTTATTATGGAATATATTTGAAGTATGGATATTTATTGATATTGAATATGTTTAGTTTGTTATTGATTATTGAAGTATTTATTCATTAGTGAAGTATGGAAGTATGAATTTTATATTCATTTGAATTTGAATTGAATTGAATTGAATGAATTGAATTTGAATGAATTTATGTGAATTATTTCAATTATTTGATTTTTTGAAGTCTATATTAACTGTATAGATCGCTGTCATTTTTTTAAATTTAGAAATTAGATTTATTTTTTGGATAGTATGTTCGTGTTGCTCCGTATATATGAGAAGTGTGGGATGATATATATAACTGGTCGTAGCCGGAAGAGTAATGTTGGATCTGACTTTGGGGTAACTTTCTTTTTGAATACTTTTATTTTTAGCAATGAAATTTGATTTTGGGTTTACTTAGTTAGTTAACTTAAAATTAATTTGCAGACAGTTGTAGCATGTAGGAACAATTAGAAGAGACAAAGTGAATCAGATTTTGGATACATGCGTGTCACAAATTCGTGACACGTCGTTGGAAAAGCTTAACTTGGTGAGCTCTCTTTCCTATCGTTTGATTTCAATAAGTTTAATTGATTTATAAATTAAATAGTATTGTAATTGTAATGTTTATAATATTTGTTTTAGATATTTGTACCGATCCTGTGAAATCGAAGAAATGGTGGTGTGCCATTTCTCTTTGACGCGTGAGGGGTGTGTGTGTTTGATCTCAAAATACATTGTTCACACGAAGTGCACCATGAAGAGTTCTGAACTTGTGAGTATATATGTAAAATTTTGTTTTTCAAATATTGACCATTAATGTGCAATGTATAATGGTGTGTGTCGTTTGTTTTAAGAAATTTGCGTTAGATGAGTTGCTCAACGTCCCACCCGTCTTGGGAGAAGGTACATGCATGAGTTTCAAATCTTGTAGCCTTGCATTCGGGCACAATTGTGAACTGTAAGTTGTTTTGTTCTTGTTAGTGTAAGTTATCTTTACATAAAATGATGTAGCATAAATTGATAAAATAATGTTGACGAACATTTTGAATTTGTAGTGTACATTGGTTTGAAATGCTATTGTGATTAAGCGTAGTGCACGGAGGTTGACTTACGATGTTCACATGTAATTGTGTCATGAATTGTTTTGGATTAGTAGTAGACATTTTTGAAGTATAATTAGATAGTGAAATGGCATTTTATTACTATATTTGGATTAGTAGTAGACATTATAAATTGTAACGAGGATCAATGTATATGTACTTTTGCAAGTCTCATGATCTTTCATTTGCTTGGCGATGATTGTTCCTTGATATTATTTGCAAGTTTATTTATCATTTACATAAATATTTATCTTAGTACTTACCTTGAATAAATCTGGTTAATTAAAGACTACTAAAGGCAAAAAAAGCGGAGAGCAAAAACAATGTTATGAAAAGAAAATCTCAGCATTCAAGTGAAGATTGAATTTTAGAAGCCAGATAGTTCGAGTAATGAACCTGCATCTGTTATGTAGACTTTTCTGCAGCAATGCATCAATCAAATAGCTAATATATGTTTTGTATTCAAACATGGTATTTGTACCAAACATATTAGGAAATTTGAAATTAGTATAAATTTGAAATTAGTTACAATTTGAAATTAGTTAGATTTGAAATTAGAGTCAGAATTTAGGAAATTTGAAATTAGTAACAATGATTTTTTAGAAGGTTTGATGATGCTATAAGTACCACAATTCCTTGGTTTTTGCAATACTTTACTAAATGTCTTATAATTTGTATCTATTTGTTGGGCGCATTCCTTATAATTTTTCATGTCTTTGGAATGGGTTGATTTGTATTACTATTGAAATATTTGGCTGAAATTTGTAGTAATGGTGGAGTGCTTGTTAATGGAAAAACTAGGAGTGAAGTTGTTCTATGATTATATTATAGTTTGTCTATGTGTATATTAGGTTGTCTATGTTACATGGAGTTGTACTGAGATGATTTGGCAGTAGATTACTATTAATAAAATGTTGTTTGTGATTAACTTACATCATTCATAAATGTGTAGGAGTCCCGCCGAGAAAGAGGGGCTATATTGCTTCACGAGGATGTCTTGAGCAAGCACAATGAAGTTCGCGAAGAAGTTCTTCATTTACTTCAGACCAAAATGTGACTGTTTTATTGAAGTTTGTAATTATTTTGGAACAATTCTAAGGTAAATGTTTTGGTATTTGAGTAATTGTAAGTTTGATGGAGAAGCTTGTTAAGTGTAAATTTTTGGAATTTTCCTACTACAACGAACAACATTTTTGGAAGTTGTAAGTTTGATGGAAAAGCTTGTAATTTGTATAACAAATGTTTAATGGTGGAAGTTGTAGGCACAATTAAGGCGTATTATACTGAAATTTATCATTTTATTGAGCACATGGCTACAGTGCAATATTCATTTAAATTCAAAGCTTTTGCTACAATACATTATGCATTATGCATAAAAGTACTATAGAATTCATATTTCTGAGAACAGGATCAAATACGTATTCGTACTAAGAAACTCAATGTTGCTTCTTGCTATTTAGGACATCACAATCCAGTGTATCGCCTGCATTTGTAATTATACAAATTAGAAAGAGAATATTTGTAGGATGATGGGGGGAATTATTTATTGTGATTACCTTTCTTAATTTCTCTTTGTAAAGATTAGACGGTACACTGGATGAACCTTGCCTACGATGCTTTTTTACCCAATGATTTTGAAGGAATGTTGACGTGGATTGTGATCACATCGTCGTATGATGGTTATATCGGTTCCTGTTGTGGTGAATTGTCCTGAGTGGTTCATTTATGAATTCATTGTGGAATTGTCCCTTGTTGCGTTAGGTCCGGAGTAGTTTGATGGGCGGTGGTGGTGGAGGTTGGTGGGGGTGTGCAGTGTTGATTGAAATTTCACATAGACTAGGCATTGAAAGGGGTAAGTCGGTGAGAAAATCTCGATGATCATCTGCATCCAAAGACAAAGTTGATCATCATCAATGTATCAAAGTATTCCATTCTAAGTTAGAGAAAGATGAAATGGTATTTGAACGAAAAGAGATAATAGCCCATATTAAGTGCAATTGGCGTAAAATTAAGGTGTAAAAAGTGTAAAATTAACATTTTGATAAATTGTCTATGCATTGTATAAGGTGTCTCATGAAACACTGTATTGTCATCATAATGTTTGTTTATATTGTATGTTTGTTTAATTGCATGGGCCTTGTGCGACCATTAGTTTAGGGTTGTTCACCAAATGGCTAAATAAGGTTGAAACCCTGGTTAGTGAATACGGGATGTTATCTATGTTGCATATATGTTAATCTAGTTTACTGGGTGTCTATGTTTTATATATTTGTTTATCTAGGTTTTCACTAGGTTAATTTGGTTGTCTAATTGTAATGAATCGGAATTTAGTTGATTTGAAGTAATGTAATATAATGAATCATTTGAAGTATTAGAATTCGTTTGATTTGAATCATCGGGACCATGGGAAGCATTGAATTATTTAGATATTGTTGAAATTGACTATATATGATTGTATTAGAATCGTTTGATGAAATCATCGGACATATTGGAATGCAATTGAATGATTTAGAATTGTTTGAAGTGTCCTAATAAATGGAATTGTATTAGAATTCGTTTGTTTTGAATCAATCGGACCATATGATGCAATTGAAATGATTTTGAATTGTTTGAAATTTCAATATTAATGCAATTGTATTAGAATTCTTTGATTTGAAGGTTGTCAATTTCATCTTGAGGATGTCCATATGGTTCAGTAAGGTTTATGTGTTGATAATTAGCTTCGAAAAGTCAAATTATATTATTTTATTGACAGAGTGAATTGTGCTATGTTTTACAGAGTTTGTCTATGTGGCTATCTTTTTAAAATATATGTATGTCATGTCATGTATGTGTAATATATATCATATGCTTGGGACAAAACACAAAACTACACAATGTCCGATCTGATGATTCATAGACTCAATGATTCAAATTCAAATGATCAATGAAAACAGTGGTGTCCAGAACTTCTGTTGGCAACCGAAATGTTATTTTTTAGTAAAGGGGGTGAGTAAACGAATGGGGAAATGTACAGACATACCTTACCGACCACTTTGGAGTAGTGTATGTTGATATTACGCTCGAAAGCACGTTTAAGCCGAAGCAACTACGATAACACATCACAAGACAATACCGATCCTGAATCCACACATTGATAGAAGATTCTTGAACAAGGAGGTAGTTTTGCATATGAAGTTAGTATCAAAAAAAACTCATTCTTGCTAATGTTAATAAACTTAGTGTTTTTCGTATTGACAAGGTTAGGTTTTCGACAATTGTTTATGTTTACTAAAGTTATCTATGTAGTACAAATTGTCTATGTATTACACTTGTCATGATGTAACGAGATGTTTTCAGACATGAGAAATGGTATACAGTCAATCCATATCACTCTGCAAGCGTAGTGAGAAGTATAGGGCTTCATCATACAAGAGATGGTAGACACCCGACTGTTGAACAATATCCAAAGACAAGAACTATGAGGTGAAGGCTTGTACGAGGAATGGGCATCGGAAGGGGTCACTGCTGATGATGTAATCTGTACTAGATCGAAGGTGCGTTAATGAATTTGCCGGCACACTAGGGGAAAAATTGGCTCAAGCTGGTTGTCTATATGGGCCGTGTGTATTGGAAGGTGGCTAGAAGATGATGAGACTAATAATTGCACTCAAACGGTCGACGTGGTTGTTTAATTGGAAGTTGTATGTTATGTTAGGTTTAAGTCTTTTAAAACATTGTTTGGCTATCGTAACGAAAAAACATTGAACCCATTATACGTCATTAGTTTTGGTAAAGTAATGTTTGCCTTTATGTAACCCTTATTATAATATCGTGTTGTGTATGAAATCAAGTTCTACATTTTTGTCTTTTACACTTCCACTATATGGCCCTTACTTCAAGCACGTATAAAACACCTACAAGTACTTTGCACCCATGCACACCTAAAATCAAAACTACGTAGCATTAGAAATGAAATATCAACAAGGTGTTGTGAGATAGACAACTTATGGATGGAGGTGTGGAATAGTTAAGTTACCGATTTTGCGGTGACGTTTCAGGCAGGTAAGAACAACTTTGTTGCAAACATTGTTGTCTTCATACTACTCTACAACAATTTTGGAGGGTTTAGGTGGTTTGCTTTTACTCACATACAGCTCTGGTCTTCCGCTAAAGAAGGTTGCAGCAATTGTGGTTAGCATCCGGTGGTCGCATCTATGGACCCGGCGACATGTGGACGAAGAGAGGGGTACGCCATCAGGCTGCTGAATTTTAAACGAGTCGACCTTTGTTGAAGGCTCCTTCCTCCTCAAGTACACCCAATAAACTTGTGGTCTTCGGATTCCATCTATGATTCGTGACCCATCAATTTCTCAAATATGCTGAGGGTTTGAAGAGAGATCAACATTGCGAACGAAGAAGATGAGACATGGGAAACTGCTTTTTCAACCGTGTTCGTAAGAATTGTATGGACAGGTCAGATCCGGCATCACTTGCAAGGAAATAATCATTTTAGTTTATTTGTATTAATTAGAACTACTTAAGCATTTTTCCTTTGTATTTTATTAGTAATATGTGTTAATGTCTGTTATGTCAATGCATGTATGTTATTACTCTTATGTTTTGTAATCTAATGTTTATCTAGTTTGTTCAAATTAAGGGAGTTAAATCAAAAACTTCATAAATGAGAAGTAAAATATTCAAAGTAAGTAAACTATTCAATAGTAAATTAATTGTGTCAGAGAATATATCAGGAATCAAAATATATACTTATCAGGACAGCGTGGGAATCAATGAACTTCCATGATATGACGACCAATAATGTTATCATCTGAAATGTTGACAACCTCAATAATTACTTTGCAAAAATGTAGATAACTTGGGAAAATGAATCATTAATTGGTATTAACTTATATCATTTTCATCAGAATCACTTTTCAGTCTTTGTCTTTGGTCTACGATACATCACTTTCAGAACACATACTGTTTACTTAAGCATGCATAGATAACTTTTCCAAATATATATACATAACTTTAAGATACATTGATTATCGATAATACATGCATGAAAATGTTCATCCCAAAAGCCAAGTTTCAGAAATCCTTTTCAAAAAGTTTAAGAATTCTTTCAGGCCCTGGAATGATGGGTACGACACATTGAAGGCTCAACATACATTATAGACAACTTTTCAAACATGTGTATAACTTTATAAACATAGACACCGTATATCTGTCTTACAAAACACTCTAAAATCCAAAGCATAACAAAATTAAGACAAAAACGGCCCAAAAATCACCCTTATAGCGTTTGAAGGACAAAATCAGTATTTTACTTAACATATTCACATTTCGACAAATTATATTCAAGCTTCGGGTATTTCCTCGTTGTTACAAACCTTAAATAAAATAGGCCAACCATCTCCTCATGTTCATGGCTACCATCAATGCTGAAGCACACCATCGCACATTCAAAATCTGGGAAACCATCATTCAACGGAGGAACGCGAGACGGATTTCAATGAGATGTGGACTCGATTCAATGATTTGTTTACAATTGATAGCCACCGCGATTGAAGACTCAAGGGGCTTAATTGAAGACCCTGCAATATATTGCGCCCGCCTTGTGCTTCTTGGCCACTTAAAAAACAAAACATGATCATGATCGAAGGTATGGCACGCATGACTACTGCTAACTCCCATTTGTTTGATTTATATGGGAAGCGATAAACCCTTGCATACAATAAATATGATGAAAACACATCTAAAACGTTAACGTCGAATGACCCAACTAATACAAATGGATTAAAGAGAGTCAACGTAACCAATATACATTCATGGTGCCATTTAACTCTCATCGAAACTAGCCCAATCAAGATGCAATGCCGTTGCTTCACTTACTCACTCTACATATTTCACACTCAGTACATGCCATACCACAACTCGATTTCATGTAACAATGTTGTATGAGAAGAATCGGATAATCCAACAGTAGGATAGATGATCCGACAAGTCAGTGTCATGCCGTTACAATGCACAAGAGCTGCAATCGTGCAGCCAACCTTCACGAGGCAGTGCTGTCATAGTATGGAATGCAACAGGATGTAAGCTAGGCTTCATTTCGTGAAAATTTAGCTCTCATTCAAATCCACCAACCGTTGAAGTGATATCACAGAAGCAAGGATAACAAGGTTCACGGTTTACCCATGTTTTCGAGAAACTCGCTATAGAGAATTTAGTACGTGGAATTACTACACATCAAAGGTCTGACTGGAGGATTGTTGCTTAGGAAAGAACGAGTAAACGCACACACCATAGTAGGGCTGAGGAGAATATAGAAGGGAGATCAATTTTTATTCATAAAGGAAACATTAACTTTCCAACATCAAATAATTAAGCACAAGTTATTATCAAATTTGACCGAACAAAATGCATCTAAATGTTATTACAATTCTTTTTGCACGCCTTTACAAGATGGAAGAGTGAAAAATGGGTGGGTCTACCATAGGTGGAGCGTTGAAATTACACTAATGATGTATATACCTAATCTGAACTTAATGTTAATGTTTATCATGTATTTTATTTTGTTCATTACTCTAAATGCTTTTCATTGCTATTACAGGTTAAATGCCGAAAAGTGTAATGTCGTCTTTGATGATTAGAATCGTGTTTAACCTATTTGTATTATAGGTTGATATTTTGTTGTATTCAAGTATTGATTTCCTATGGTATGAACTAATAATAATAGACATTTCAATTGTTATTAAACGTTCCATTAAGTTCATTTGTTAACAAGTAGCACTATTCTTCTATGTTTTCCTCTTTAGCATTTAATATACAATTTCATACTTTAACTTTAGGCGGCATTTAGTTTAACAAAAAAAACTGGTGTCTATGAATTCTAATAAGTGTCTATAAATTGTATTGTGCTATGAAATTGTATGTTGGCTATGTGTCAATTCCTATTAGAGTCAATATGATTTGAGTGTTCTATTATTGGATTGAGGCCGTGTGTCCCATTAAACACATTAAGTTAGAAGGTTCATAATGATTTGGCCATCTCCCATTATAATGTCGCATTAAAATATAAAGAAAAAAACTCATCTAAAAGTTCAAATGTATTTTAAATTCTATCTAAAAGTTGCAAAGGTACTAATTCGCAAACAATGAAATTACAAGTCGCCATCCCATCAAATTCGTTTAGAACACAACTGGGCCATCCTCTCATCAGAACGTAATTCTTCAACAAGCCATTTAGGAGGACAACGCCATAAACGAGCCGGACTAAGACGGTCTCTGAGCCCCCATCCCCAAATGATTAGGGTGTTGATAATATGATGGATGCTGCTGATTTAGGGACTCTTACCGTCCTTGAACACACCAAACAAATAGGGAACCCACCAACAAATGGTGTTACGGTTGGCTTGAACTTGTTGAAGATGTGCCGGTTGCCTTAGAACTGTTTGAAATGTTGCGGTTGGCCTTGGACTGTTAAATGTTGCCGTTGGCCTTGAACTTGTTGAAATGTTCCGGTTGGACTTGACAGGTTGAACGAAGCTAGTTGACTCTGCATCGTTGACTCTGGCATAAAGAAATAGGAGAGCTGTTGTCTCCAGCGATGTATCACGTGACTGTCCCATAAATCTCCTTTATCCTACTAAGTTTGCAACGTAGAAGATCAGAATGAATCGTTTCCATATGAAAATAATACAAAAATATTGTCAATTGTCAATGTTCACTGAACATTAACTAGTTGTAAGCTAGCTACATTACTAATTGTATCTACAGCATAGACCTAATTCATGGTATCCTCTTAAAGCAGAGATTAGGAAGTGTCACTAAGAATTTAGACCAAAACCAAACAAGTTATCGAAACAGCCCAAAAAAAATGATCAATTACTTACAGTAATAAATATATATATCACAATAACCAAATCACATTGATCAATTGAATACCAAATCAAAAAGCAATTCAAAGTCAATATTAACTAAATGATGAACCTTCCTCAGAAGAACATTCCAAACCAGGCAATTTCGAATCCAAAAATTCAGCACAGTTGGGGAAATATACCAGAAATCATCTTTCCTCACAAAGCAAGAACACATAATCTTTCATTTAGTCATTCCTAAGTCTGAGTTACCATGATAAATCAATCTTCCATCTAAGCAACGATCCATCATAGACAAAAAATAATCCCATGCTCAAAACTGAAATAATACCAAACAGGTAATAGCCCGGTAATAGCCAGAAAGTTAAAATCATAAACAAGTTCAATGACGACAACAAATTAATTCATACTCTATATTAACATTAACAAATCAAAATTAAAGAATTTACCTTGCCTTTTTGACATTTCGCCTTTCCTTTCCCTTTACCATCATGTTTGCCTTTCTCGTTCATCCCATTTTTTCCCGTAGTGTTAAGTCACCATGGCAGACTGTCTTGAGTCTGTGGTCCGAGCTGAATTTCTTTGGCGTGGGGGTTTGATAACTTGGGAATGAAACTGTTGCGGTCGGTTGTCGGTTGACAATGCTTTCTGAACTCGGGTGAACATTGAGTTTTTTACTCACATTCGGCTGCTTCATCACTTGGCCGCTATTCCCAATGAGGTGGGACACTACAATGTTATCCCACTTGCTTCCACTCCGAGCATGTGTTATCTATTCTAGCTTCACTTACACATTGTTCCCTAAATCAAAAGCACAAATTATCCATCTGTCCTCTTCCTGCTAATCTGGGAGCTAGGTGACATTAGTGAATCAAACCTAGCTGACCCCGTGTCATAAACGCTTACAACTTCAGCTTTTTTCATACAGACCTTACGTCACCTTTGTGTGACATCTTTCCACATCTTTGGCACCACAGTCCTCAAAACTACCGTTCGGGCACTTCCTTCAATTCATGGTACCCACACTATAGAAGTACAAATAATCCATGAGCTCCATATAGTACACAAAGGCACAAGCATCACACCCGACTCACTCTCATACGACAACATTTCACGATTTCTTTGAGTTGGAACATACTTGCGCAATGTTTTATCAACGATAGTTAGATCCACCCCGACACATGCTCATAAACAGCTCCGATAGCTTCCTACACATCAAGTGCATCAACATACATTAGTTGAGTATGTCTATTTGAAGTCACCACTGAAACTTATCAAGGGTGTATAATTTCTGAAATTGTGCTCAAATCGGAATTTCGGAACCAACTCAACGCAAATTACGATTTGCATCAGCATCGCCCTCTCCTCCTATGTACCACCCGGATTCCATTGTGGCCTAAAATATTGTGAAGCAACTCATGAAGCAGTTTCTTCTTCACATACCCATCGAAAGCGTTATATTTGGCGACCGTGAGTTGTCTCATACCAGCCAAAAACATGCGTCATATACAGGAATCCCATCTCTCTTTCTCATAAATCCTAAAAAAATTAATTTACATAAGCATTAGTATAAACTTATAACACCAACAATCCCTTTGTGTGTGTGTATATGCAACATTAAACAGATCTTTCCTAAACAGAAAATTTTAAGAATTACAATATGGTAGAAGATTAACAAACTTCACTAAAAGCTTAGTAAACATCTCAAAGCTGGTAGAATTAACTATTTGGTTAACATAAAAAATTGAATAAATAAATAAAAATTTGAGCTTAATGGTTCTTGTGCTACATTTCTGAGTATTATCTTTGTTATCGGGAGATCTTATTATTCAAACTAAACCTAGAGTGGTCAGGAATGCATTCCCAATTTGATGATTGAATGTCAATAGGGTTCAGGAATGGATATAGTCATAGAGTAAAATTGATCAAAAGTAATTACTTTCAAATCAATAATGTAT
>SNQN01000231.1:152668-174032 GCA_008642245.1 Bassia scoparia | reverse complement strand
CCCCCCAACTTTCCCACCTCAATGACTCAATTCTCTAACCTTTCTTGGATTTTCACTCAATTTTAATCGGTTTTTAACAAAAAAAGTTATTGTTCAAATAGTCCGACATCTTAACTCTCTAATCGACGGTTTGCGACGAATTCTGTAGAAAAATGAAATTACAATTATTCTCTTTTGACAATTAACAGAATAAATATCTAACTGTTGATTAAAAAACACTACTCGATTTTTTAAAAAAACTTGCATATTATTAGAGGATCCACACAACTTGCACATTTTTTCCTTAATTATTCCGTAAGGACCCCATTTAGTGGTGCTTAAAGTGTGTTAATGAGAAGACATTTGACATTTGCTTGGTGTAAGGTGCAACAATGATCACTATTCACTACTAGAAGTGCTTTTGAGATCCATTGTCAGTACTAATTTTGTCAGAAAGGTTGGTTATTGAGAGATTAAAATGGAGATATTGTCAAGATCTAACTAGCCACAAATATGATAGGTAGCTCTGTTGCATATGAAGCTTTACAGTGATAGTTGCATACAATTGAGGATTACTATGTTTTATTTAGCATATGATGTTCTTCAATCTATGTTATAAAATAGAATTAAAATGTTATTATTGAATGGACATGATGGACACTAACATATAACGTTCATGTAGAGGTGCATAACACTTTGATAGTTTTTTGGTGTTTTGTTATTTACCAATAAATCGGCTTGACCGCTTGAGTAGTATCGTTGGTTGATTTATGTTCGTATATTTGGGTGTTCAACCGTTTTTGATTGAATAAAAAAATTCAATATCGAGTAAAATTCGACTTTGATTGTTGACTTGTCATTGCAGACCAATTTAGATTCTGTAGTCTAAGTATCTACGGAAAAATTGATCCATAACTAATTACTTAACTTAAATCAATGATTCAATGGTGTTATTAGACTCAAAGTGTACTTGGCTCACTCTGATACAATTTAACTTGATTAAACCTAATTAACACAACAATAGATTATATGTTCAATGATTTTACCATTATAATCTAAAATTTTACACGGTTTTTTTTTATCAAACTAAATTTGACCTCAAAATTAATTTGAGAAACCAAAACATATGAACTATAACTTTAAAAGTTTTGAGTACTCTATATAACAGTTCTTTGCCACTCCAAAACACAACTTGGGTCTTTAACAATTTGAATTGACCTACTCTTTTTTTGCATGCCTTGATCTACTTATTATGACAATAGCTTATTCCCTCAGCCCTAATTATGCCTTATTTGATTCAAAGTCAAACATAGTAGCCCCTTTAACACTATTTCAACACAATACTCCATTTTCCCACTCAAGAAAACAATTTGCACAAGCAAGGAGAGTTATTCAACCTCAAACTAGTGACTAAAGAGGATGCCACACTAAAACTATTAATTTTGCTCATTTGAGTCAAAATGAGCAAATTTTTTTACCTGATCATACCTCGTAAGTCGTAAATATCACCGATTGTATAATAAAATTTGAGAATCGCTCGACCAAATCAATCATGCAACCCGCTGGTTTAAAAAGAAGAGTAATTACATGCAATGTAAACAAAGAACTTCAATGGCCTCATAATCATTAGCTACTTTCACATCCCCTATAAAGGAGAATACCCTTTGACTTAAAAGCTATCATGGCAACAAACTTGCATACATATAACATTTAAACTCTCATGCCATGGAAAACAAACGTCCACTTATATTTCCCCTTTTTTCATTCTTTTATCCCCTGTTTCAGCCCTGTTTACTACAACTTTCTTCTATAATTCACATATTCTCTTCTACATTTCCTCTTGAAATCCCAAAAAGGCTTTTACCTTTCAAAAAATCAACCCTTTTTATGAAAATCCCACTTCTAAATTGCAATGGTAAATAGATAGACGTGAGTTCCACTAATTTTTCAATATTGTAATATCCAGATATTTGGGAAAGCCGGCAATAAAATCATGGAATCAGATTGTATGTTGTTCTTTTAATCAGAATTGAATGAGGATTTTGTGATGATTCATTAAGTTCTTGATACCATTTAATACTCGATTTACCCCAAATCTGTCGTTTTAATTTTAAGGATTATACGAGTATAAAAACAATTAGGAGTACTTAGGACGGAACAAACAATTATTGGAATCGCCATGAAATTATTGTGTGAAACATGATTACTTTGAGTTAGTTGGATAAGTGACCTATTGTCTTCAGGCAATTAGTTAAGACTTAATTAGGCTATGTTTGGATAACATAAAATGTAAGGAAAAGAAGGGAATTGAAAGGAAAGGGAGGGAGACAAGCTCCCTTGTTTGGATAATATGTCGAAAGAGGGAAGAGGCTAGGAATGGAAGTGAGGGATCCATTTTCCCTACTCATTTAATAAAGATAATCCGATCCCTTCAAATTGAAGAGATCAATTTGGAAGGAAAATGAAGCTCGTCAGATCATTTCCTTCACTTTTCATTCCCTCCCCTCCCTTTCCCTTCTAATTTGTTATCCAAACATAGCCTTAAAGATACATCATTACATCAGTGTCATCTTAGACATTTTAGGAGCTTGATCAATCGGACTTGATATTCAAAAAACACTGAAGTGACATTTCTTTATTCAAATCCTTACCAATGATTTAAATTTATTATATACCTCATCCTTGTATTCCTTGGTTGACACCGTAACATAGAACTTAAATGAAAACTATATCAAATATCTAGTATGACCGTAGGTCTAATTTAATTAAGAAGATCGTGTACGTGATACAAAAACAATGAATGTTAGTCGAACTATTTTCATAGTTGTAGATTTGAGTCTTGAGAAGAATAAGTTGAGTTGCGTCATAACTTCTTAATAAAATGAGTGAATATACGAATGATGTCTTGAAAATTAAACAAGAAGTTATAATTCGAAATTCCTCAAAATAAGTACTAGCTAGTGCAATTAATTAAATCGAACAAAAATAGCGTTTTGCTCATTGTAAATAGCAAACATTAAAATATATTAATTTTAATAAAAACAGGTAAAATATGTCCAAAAAACAAATCAAAGAGGTGGGCCAACAAAAAGGGCTCCGAAGCAGTCACTCAAGCACCACATGGCACATGCTATGAGCCGGTTTTGAGCACGCAAGATTCTTAGCACTTATCTAAGGGCTCGAGGTGACATCATCCTTTTGTGGACCCAACCCATCTTATTAAGACTTAGGTCTAAGAGGTTTTACCACATTATCCTTGTCAAATTTTTAACCAGGTTTCAAGTTGTGTTTTGAAACTTCAGTTTCAAGGCTTCGAAAAATGGGGTCTCCTAAATATAGTAAAAGAATACAGGGTAAGTTTTATGAAGAAAAAAAAAGTAAAATCTTATGGTACATGTATGTCTTAATTAGAGGAAGTGGGTGATAGCTTGGTGGTAAGCTTCCTACCTTTTCTAGGTATACTCCGGGGTCGAACCTCACCGCCGACATTATGTCGGGATATTATCCCCCGCCCCTTACTGCACAGTTCCTGAGATAGAATCTGTATAGGGTTTCATCCGTGTACTTTATCGTGAAAAAAAAATATGCCTTAATAATGTAGTTATGGTCGGGATGATGCAGTTGTTTTACGACGACTTTGCTTTAACATTTGGGTGATCTGATTAATACTTAATTCAATCAAACTCATGAACCTTTTATTGTAGTTATTGATAGAGCATATAACATTTTCTAATTTTTCTAATCTGTGGATTTGAATTTTTTTTTTTTATTTTTTTTTGACAAATAACATACATGTTCTCTCGTATGTATAAACATTGTGTCGTCCATGCATTGTGATCCGGAAACAAGTATAGATTATTGAAGGAGCTTGAGAGATAATAAAACAATAATATTATGGAAACTTAATTAGAAAACTTCAATCAATTGAATAATAAAAATTTATGAGTTTTATTTCATCACAACCTTTAACAAATGCATAGAAATTAATGACATACAACCACTACTCAAAGGAGAGACAAATAAAGGTACGTTGGTACCTTAATTTCACTACGTTGGTACCTTAATTTCACTACCACAAACATGCAATGTGTTAAGAATATAAGGTAAGATAGATGAGGAAAATATATCAAACGACGTGAAATACGAAGTATGATGAGTGAGTATAATCAGTTCTTATTATTTTTAGTCCCGGGAATAAGGTTGTCCCCGGGAACTGTGGCGCTACCCTTCATGGGTGGCCCTAAGTCACCACAGGCTTCGACCTCCCCGTTGTCGACCGTCTTCACGCAACNACACAACTTTGAGTCTTTAAACAATTTGAATTGACCTACTCTTTTTGTTGCATGCCTTGATCTACTTATTATGACAATAAGCATTATTCCCTCAGCCCTAATTATGCCCTTATTTGATCAAAGTCAAACATAGTAGCCCCCTTTAACACTATTTCAACACAATACTCCATTTTCCCACCTCAAGAACACATTTGCACAAGCAAAGGAGAGAGTTATCAACCTCAAACTAGTGACTAAGAGGATGCACACTAAAACTATTAATTTTGCTCATTTGAGTCAAAATGAGCAAATTTTTTTACCTGATCATACCTCGTAAGTCGTAAGRTATCACCGATTGTATAATAAAATTTGAGAATCGCTCGACCAAATCAATCATGCAACCCGTGGTTTAAAAAGAAAGAGTAGAATTACATGCAATGTAAAGCAAAGAACTTTCAATGGCCTCATAATCATTAGCTACTTTCACATCCCCTATAAAAGGAGAATACCCTTTTGACTTAAAGCTATCATGGCCCAACAAACTTGCATACTATAACATTTAAACTCTCATGCCATGGAAAAACAAACGTCCACTTTATTTTCCCCTTTTTTCATTCTTTTATCCCCTGTTTCAGCCCTGTTTTACTACAATCTTTCCTTCTATAATTCACATATTCTCTTCTACATTCCTCTTGAAATCCCAAAAAGGCTTTTACCTTTCAATAAAATCAACCCTTTTTATGAAAATCCCACTTCTAAATTGCCATTAGTTTTGCTAATAACCCCTTAAAAACCCTTAATTAGTACTTATTAACATACATATGGGCTCTGTTTCTCCCCTGTTTTCTCTGTTTATTGTCCTTTCGTCGTTAGCATTGCAATCTTCATCATCCGGACTACCATCAACGTCATCACGGACCGAGAGGTTTACAATAACGGACGATAAAACAATCGTTAACGTTCGATCTGCACGTCTTCTTGATCTTGTCATACGAGACTTCACGGTAGGGCTATTCGACAAGAAGAATTACCAAACCGGGGCGGTGACAAATGTGAATTTACCTGCAAATCTCTCAGGCATTAAGGTTGACACCGGAAGATATCGATGTGGGAGTTTAAAGAGGTACGGTGCTCGAGTTAAGGAGTTTTACTTACGCAAAGGTGTGATGATTAGCCCTTGTGTTGAAAGAGTTATACTAATCAGACAAGAATTAGGAGTAAATTGGTCTACATTATACTATGGCAATTCCAATTTAAAAGGTTATCAACTTGTTACGCCAATATTAGGCCTTCTAGCTTACAATGGAGGCGATGATTATCAAAACACAAGCAGTCCAGACCCGTTCGAGCTTCGAATTTTCGCCGATAAAGATCCAATCAAGGTTGATTTCACTAATGTTACATGGATAAATTCTAATAGTGTCAAGGGCAAGATGCCATATTGTGCTAATTTTGAAGGGCAAGGTAAGGTCACACTGACTAGCATGGTGTCACCCCATATTTGTGAGGCCAAGAAGCAAGGCCATATCGGGCTAGTGATCGAGTCCGATGAGCCGGCCCCTCCGGCCCCGTATTCGAAGAGGATCAGCAAGTGGAAGATCGCCCTAGGGAGCTCGGTCGGGGCGGCCTTGGGAGCTTTCCTGCTAGGGTTGCTACTAGTGGCCATGTTTGCCAAGGCCAAGAAGAGGTCCAAATTAGAGGAGATGGTAAGGAGGGCATATGAGGAAGAGGCCTTACAAGTTACAATGGTAGGGCATGTTAGAGCTCCCACTGCTCCTCCTACTAGAACAGTTCCCATAATGGAACATCATTATAGGGCACCATACTATTCATACACATAATTATAATAATTGTAATCAATACTTGCCTTAATTATGATTGAATTCTTTTTCATCAGAGTAGCTTGTAAGTTATGTTTTGATTTTGTAATTTTGAAAAATTGATTGTTTATACTTCAGTATGATTTGATCTTTTAAGTTTTATAAGACTAGGAGAGAATAGATGTTTTATTGGAAGTCCTTGATCATTAGACGGGCCGGGTCAAATTGGGCTTAATGTTGGACTATTGGGCTCTGTTGAAAAACTTTAAGAATATTGGGCCGAATCAAATTGGGCTACCCTTGATCTTGCATGGACCTTAGGGGGTTTTTATTAATGTTTTGTTAGCTAAAATTTTACGGTATTTATATACTCTTTCCGTTTCATATTAGAAAAGTAAGAACCCATTTAATAATACTACCTCCGTTTTTTTTAGATGTCCAATTTTGGGTTTTGTGATTTTTGAGGCAAAATTTTGATGTAATTGATTAGGTGAGTAAATGGGTAATTTAATAAGGTATGTGGGACCCATAGATGAGAGAGGTAGAGAGAAAGAGGTTGTGGACCCCAAAAAATAGAAAGTAAGTGGGGATTATATGATAATTTATTGTGATCCCCATGTCTTGAAAAGGAAAAAAATCAAAGTGGGACAATTAATTCCAAACTTCCTAAAATAAAAATTGAGACATCTAATAAAAAACGGAAGAAGTAATATAATTCCACACAGAAGTTTGAACACGAAATTGTAACCATACAATGGCCCAAACTCGATAGATTGTTACCATAGTTATAGGCAGCCTAACCGCAWATTCTACTATRGTCYCGGGATCATGGTCCCGGGTAAATGTYCATTTCCGAAACTAGAAATGTTCATCTCAACATGTAAAATGTTCATTTTCAAATGTAAATGTTCATATMTAAAAATGAACACTTTTATTTTCGAAAATRAACATTTCTATTTTCGRAATGAAAATTTYTAGTTTCGGAAATGAACATTTGCCYGGGACCATGATGAGGACCATGRTCCCRRGACCATAATAGACSTATTCCAAGSTAACCATGCAATAGATTGGCTCGACAATAGAGGATTCATTCAATTTGACATTAWAATCGCTTCTAAAATTTTGAAAATATGATAATTTGAGATTGGTTCCTTTAACTAACCTAGGTTGCACGAACTTTCAATTCGTTCATTAAGTTCCCTTAAGGTCAAAACTTCTGAGTTCTAACTTTCCATCTTCTTTGCACAAAGAGTAAGTTTTATATTAAACCCTAAAATGATAATAGGAGTAACTCAACCTTATAATATTTAGTCATACCTTCCATATTTCTTCAATGTTGGACAAAATTCTCAACTCTCAACTCGCTTATGACTTATTACTCACTTATGACATATTTCTTCAACTAGCACTATAAGCAGGCGATGCGTGCGTTTAGTTTATAAATTTATATTAAAAAAATATTTAATTAGGAAAAAAAATTATGTACATGGGTATAATTTTAAGATAACAATGGCAAGAGTTATTATGATTTTCAAATTTTCGATATAGTTTTTTCTTTTCAATTGAATCTCCATACAATGAGATTAAATCGAATGGTTTTAATTAAATGATTAGTTATACTGACTACTCGTACATGGTAAAACAGTAAATTATAAATACGTTGTTATTTAATTCAGTATTATTTTTCAAAATAATTTACAATGATGTAAGTGATGCATGTGAATAAATTAGTCTATGTAATTAATGTATTTATTTGAATTTTTTATATAATTAAATTAGATATAATGTATTAAGATTTTTTTAATTACTCTTTAATATTCACAACAAGAAAATAAGCCATTACCGACCGTCGTCAAAATCAATAAAAAACGGTCGTAAAACGCGGAGCGGTCGATAAACGGTTACCGACGTACACGGTCGTAATCTGACGTCGTAATCATTTGGTCGGTAAATAAGGATTTACCGACGTAAACGGTCGGAATATTTTTACGCGTATTACCCGACCGACACTAAGAACGGACGATGATCTCCGACGGTTTATACGGACGAAAATTACCGACCGTAAACGGTCGGTAATGTTACATATTGCGACCGTTTAGCGGTCGGAAACGCCCATTAAAATGTGAATTAAGTTGTATAATACATTTACCGACCGCTAAAACGGTCGGTAAGTCAACCTTTGACTTACACGACGTTTAGCGGTCAGTAAAGTCAACCTTTGACTTTTACCGACCGTTGTAGCGGTCGGAAATGTATTATACAAATTAAAAAAAATAAAAAGCTGTCAGAGATTCTCTGACAACTTTTCAACAAGTATAAATCCAGCAAATTAAAACATATACTTGAAAACTTTACAATAAATCACAAAATTATTTTACATATACAAATTTACAATAAATCACAAAAATTATTTTACAATTACAACTTATTAATAAATCAAAAAATTTATTTTACTTTTACAAGTATTACACCTTAATCTTCAAAAAAACTTCATCTTCAATTCACTTGAGAAATCCAATAACAAAGTCTGCAAAAAAAAAAAACACAATATGAGTTGGAGGCTGTTTCACCCAAAATTGAATCTGAATCCCAAACCATTTCATCCAACAATATTAAATCTTGTTTCCTTTCATGGTGGTACAAATTATTCCATTTCACTCTCATCATTTCATTGTTTTTTTTTTTTTTGAAAAAATAACACAAAAATCAATTGAAAAACGAAACAGATCTATAACGAATCTATTATTAGTACCCTAAAACAAACAAACCAGTTACAAAAATAAGAATTTTGCAAGAATAAACAAAATCAATTCGTAGATTTTAGAACAAACGTTTTCCCAAACAAGTATTTCCAAACAATTGATTTCAGGGAATGGGAATAACAAACAGTGAATAGAAATAACAAAATCAATTCGATAGATTTGATTTTAGAAACAAACAAACCAGTTACAACTTACAAAATCAAGAATCGAAAAAGAAAAATCTGGAAAAATAAATTGAAATAACGAAAAGGGAGGGGGAATCCAAAATTAAATCTAAATGCAACAAAACACAATTAAAAACAGAAATTCTCAAATTGAAAAACGAAACAGAAATAATTCTACAAATCAGATCTAAAAAAACAAAAAAAAAAAGAAAACAACTCACCTAGATCTAGAATGACGAAATTAAAGAAGAAAAAAACGAAACCCTAGAAAAATAAAATCAAACGACAAACGAACCTAAAAAACAAACGAAAAAAATTTTAAAACGAACAAATGAAAAAAAAGATTTCGAACCTAGATCTACAAATCAATAAAAGAAAAAATCAACAAAATTACAAGATCTAACAGAATTTAAATAAAAAAATTAAAAAGAGGCGAAACTTACCAAAACAAATACGGGGCGATGAAGGAGGAGGTTGATGATAAGGGCGGCGATGAAGACTTGATGAGGTGGCTATGGGACGCATTAGGCGGTGAATGAAGGAGAGGAGAGTGAGAGGAGTGCATGAGGAGAGAGAGAAGTGAGAGATCGATGGTGAATGAGGAGGAGAGAGTGAAAGATGGTGCGTGAATGATGAGAGAGAGAGTGAGGAGATCAAGTGTGAGTGAGGTAGAAGGAGAGAAGAGAAGTGAGGGGGTAGGAAATAAGAACGAAATACCAGGAGAAGAGAGTATGAGTGAATGTATTTTAATAAAGAGACGACCATATGGTCGACTTTGGGCTAAAATAAAAAATCATTACGACCGTCTATGGTCGGTAATGAACATAGACGGTCGGTAATTTTTGAGTCAAGTCAAAAATTTTTGACCATATTACCGACGTCTAACGTCGGTAAAAATAAAAAAACGGAGGACGGTCTCGTCAGTATAAGAAAGGTCGGTAATTTTTTAAACGTCGTAAAATTGTCCATTAAAACGGTCGTAAATGAGTCTATTAAAACGTCGGTAATACGACGTATTCCGGACCGTTTTCGTGACGGTCGGTAAATCCGTCGTTAATACGCGGATTCTTGTTGTGATTGCTCAGTATGATAAGTACAAAAAGTATAAGATTTTACTTTTTTAATTAATAATATTTATCGTCTTTTAAATCATTAAGGGTGTTTAAGTCATTAATAGGGGACACATCCTCCCCTTCCTTATGTAATAGAGATTTTTATGAACAATTGATCAATAAAACATACATACTGACAAGTTTAAGCTAAAGATGATATTAACAATATGTGGAAGAAAATTTTATTCAAATAAATTTGAGTATAAATATCACAACTTCACAAAATACATGTGCATTGTTGAGATAAAAGCAAATAGAGAAAAAATGATACTAGATTGCTCTGGACAGGTTTATTCTCATGTCACATCGACTAACAATGTAATGTAAATACGTAATGAAGTTCAAAAAATAAAAAAATAAAATAAAGAAGTACAATATAGACCAACAACGTGACATTATAGTATTTACGATGCATGAGTGAATATGATCAGTTATTTTTAGTCCCAGGAAAAGCTTATCCCTGGAACTGTGGCGTTACACAGGGAAGGGTGGCCTGCGTCACCACAAGTTTTGACCTCCCGTTGTTCTCTGCGCAAATAGTCGGAGGGCTGTGTTGTTGCCGGCCGCGTTTACGAATGATGCTCTGGGCTCTGTCGTCCACAAGCTTATCGGAGATACCGATTGGTGTGCTAAGAGCTGTCGTTTAGGCCGAGACGTCGTAGCCATGAATCACCATGATAGCATTGCCATTGCCACTACCATCAAGGACTTTGTGAACTGACTAGCATTATATATCTTTTTTTTTTATTTTTAGTTTGAATGAACTGACTATTAGTCTGAGATGAGAGTAGGTTAGTGTATGAGAATGATAGTTGGTTGGAATAAAATGGGACTAATATCATATTATATTTTTTGATTGATTAAAATTGATTATTACATTAGATTTATAATATGACAGGAATTACGAGTTTATATATTAATGTGTGTTTTATACAATGATCAAAGCTAATAGTGTTTTAAAATTGATACGTGAATGCCATACTTTTAATTGTAAATTATCTATTAATTTTGTGATTAAGGATTCAATGATTTATCTATTTGTCAAGAGAATGAATATGTCTAATTTCTTAGGCTTAAAATATATGTTAGTTCACTGAATTTTGTGATCTTTCTGAAATTTCTGTAGATTTTTTGTTCTTAGCATTTTTTTTTATATCTGATATGAACTTTTCTTATCTGATACGATATTCAGAACATTTATGATCTGGTCTGCTCTGATCTTAATTTTTCTCTTTTTTAATAAATGCTAGAATATGCTTAAATAATTGAACTAAACATAGCCTAATAATGAGAATAACCGAAAGGAACGAAGATACCATTGTACCAATATTTTATGAAGCTTAGAAAACACAAACTTAGCAAGTGCTCAGTTGTTATATGATTGAAAAACATGGAATTTTTTTATCATGATATTATTGATATAATCAGTATGATTTTCTTTAGTAAATAATCAGACTAATTAAACTATTCATGCTTAATTATAATTATATACACATGTAAATAGATAGACGTGAGTTCCACTAATTTTTCAATATTGTAATATCAGATTGGGAAAGCGTGCAATAAAATATCGGATCAAGTTGTATGTTTGTTTTTTAAGCAGATGAATGAGGTTTTTGATGAGTTTCTAAGTTCTTATCTACCAATTTAATACTCGATTTGACCCACAAATCTGTCGTTTTAAATTTTACAGGATTATACGAGTATAAAACAATTACGGAGTACTTAGGACGGAGGCAACAATTTATTGAATCCGCATGAAATTATTGTGTGAAACATGATACTTTGATTTAGTGGGATAATAGACTCTATTGTCTTCAGAGAATAGTTAAGGACTTATTGGACTATGTGTGGGATAACATAAAATGTAGGAAAGAAGGAATTGAAAGGAAAGGAGGGAGACAAGCTCCTTGTTGGATAAATGTCGAAAGAGGGAAGAGGCTAGGAATGGAAGTGAGGGATCCTTTCCCTACATTTTATAAAGATAATCGATCCTTCAATTGAAGAGATAATTTGGAAGAAAATGAAGCTCGTCAGATCATTCCTTCACTTTTCATTCCCTCCCTCCCTTTCCCTTCTATTTTGTTATCCAAACATGCCTAAAGATACATCATTACATCAGTGTCATCTTAGACATTTTAGGACTTGATCAATCGGACTTGATATTCAAAAAACACTGAAGTGACATTTCTTTATTCAAATCCTTACCAATGATTAAATTAATTAATATACCTCATCCTTGTATTCCTTGGTTGACACCGTAACATAGAACTTAAATGAAAACTTTATCAAATATCTAGTATGACCGTAGGTCTAATTTAATTAAGAAGATCGGTTCGTGATACAAAAAAATGAATGTTGTGAACTATTTTCATAGTTGTAGATTGAGTCTTGAGAAGAATAAGTTGAGTTGCGTCATAATTTCTTAATAAATGAGTAGAATATACGAATGATGTCTTGAAAATTAAACAAGAAGTTAAAATTCGAAATTCTCAAAATAAGTATAGGCTAGTGCAATTAATTAAATCGAACAAAATAGCGTTTTGCTCATTGTAAATAGCAACATAAAATTTATTATTTTAATAAAAACAGGTAAAATAATGTCCAAAAAACAAATCAAAGAGTGGGCCAACAAAAGGGCTCCGAAGCAGTCACTCAAGCACCACATGGCACATGCTATGAGCCGGTTTTGAGCACGCAAGATTCTTTAGCACTTATCTAAGGGTCGAGTGACATCATCCTTTTGTGGACCCAACCATCTATTAGATTAGGTCTAAGAGGTTTTACCAATTATCCTTGTCAAATTTTTAACCAGGTTTCAAGTTGGTTTTGAAACTTCAGTTTAAGGCTTCGAAAATGGGGTCTCCTAAATATAGTAAAAGAATACAGGTAAGTTTTATGAGAAAAAAAAAGTAAATCTTATGGTAGTATGTCTTATTTAGAGGAAGTGGGTGATGATTTGGTGGTAAGCTTCCTACCTTTTCTAGTGACTCCGGGGTCGAACCTCACCGCCGACATTATGTCGGGATATTATCCCGCCCCCTTACTGACAGTTCTCTGCGATAGAATCTGTATAGGGTTTCATCCGTGTACTTATCGTGAAAAAAAATATGCCTATAATGTAGTTATGGTCGGATGATGCAGGTTGTTTACGACGACTTTCTTTAAACATTTGGGTGATCTGATTAATCTTAATTCATCAAACTCATGAACCTTTATTGTAGTTTGATAGAGCATATAATTTTCTATTTTTTCTAATCTGTGGATTTGAATTTTTTTTTTTTTATTTTTGACAAATACATACATTTCTCTCGTATGTATAACTTGGTGTTGTCCATACCAGTTGTGATCGGAACAAGTATAGATTATTGAAGGAGCTTGAGAGATAATAAAAACATAATATTATGGAAACTTAATTAGAAAACTTCAATCAATTGAATAAATAAAATTTATGATTTTATTCATCAAACTTTAACAAATGCATAGAAATTAATGACATACAACCATACTCAAAGGAGAGACAAATAAGGTACGTTGGACCTTAATTTCACTACGTGGTTATTTTCACTACACAAACATGCAATGTGTTAAGAATATAAGATAAGATGATAAGGAAATATATCAAACGACGTGAATACGAAGTATGATGAGTGAGTATAATCAGTTCTTATTATTTTAGTCCGGAATAAGTTTGTCCCCGGAACTGTGGCGCTACCCTTCATGGGTGGCCCTAAGTCACACACGGCTTCGACCCCCGTTGTGACCGTCTTCACGCAACCGCTCATCGGGGTGTGTTGTTGCCGCGCGTTAAACCTGCTGCGGTTACGTTCACATTTATAGGAGACCGACTGGTTTTCTAAGAGCTGTCGTTTGCCGAGACATCGTAGGCCATGATCAGCATTGCCATTGCGCCACCAATCACAAGGACCTTGGTTCGTAACTGACTAGAATTTTATTTATAGCTTTTGGGAACTCTTGGAGCTGAGATGAGAGTAAGTTTTAGTGTATGAGAATGATGAGTTGAGTTTGATGATGGAACAAGAATGAGACTAAATGATCTATTTATAAGGTGTTGRTTGAATTAAAAATTATCTAATTACAGCTAATTAGGAGTTGTGCTCATATTATATTCCTGATTTTATAATATGAACAAGGATTATTGCGAGTTAACTATATCAATCTGTATATTAATTTTAATTTCTATAGAATGATTAAAGTTGATGTAATGTGTTCAAGAGTAATACGTGAACTCCACTTTTCTAATTTAATTTTGTAATGGATGTAAGTCGAGCTAGTCTTAAATTTTCGAATTAAACGTATTTGCAATGTTAACACAACTTATTATAAAAGTTGCGAGAAATATGTTAGTGGGGGAGTAGTGAGTTTTCTACCAGACTTGTTTCACAACATTTTTAATTTGAATCGACTTCATGTAAGATTGATTAAATGGATTATATTTTTCACAATAATTTTAGTTTAAATGAATCTAGTACTTCATGTAACTACGTAATTAAGACGAGTTAATTGGTGTTACTGTGTTAGTTTGTGCCTTAAATCTATTTTGTACCCCCTATATATTACAATCACTGAGGTCTCGCTATTTTAGGCCTATTTTTGAATCTTTACAGGTATTATATAAACTCTTTTATTACTCCGTATTTTTTTTAACCTATCAGTGTATTTTGAAATTCGGTCAATAAAATTTCTCATCTCCCCTACATGTGGAATTTTGTGTTTATTCTTGTTAAACTTTACTATATTTGTCATACCAGTTATAACAATTGGATTACTAACTTTTCAAAAGATGGTTAACATCATATTTGCAGAAGAATCGTTCCAACAAAACCACACTCAAACAAGTATTCAGCAGGTTAGTAGATGGTCTTATTAAAAAAAGCCAAGGAAAAAAAGTTTCTCACAATATTATATATATATACATACATACATACATACATACATACATATATATATGGTTCCTTGTGCAACGTGAAGCATAATACTAACAAAGTTGCTGAATGCATCAGACGTACAAAAAATTTATTGTACACTAATCATATAGTGACCGTTTTAGTTTATATAGTAACCCATTATACACCTTATATTAATATAGTGATAAATAATAAGAGTCGYTYTAATCTGAYGCACAATAAATTTATCGTGCACCCGATGCACCTAAGACTTTGCCTAATACCAATAATCAGATCAAGCAAATAAAGCCTTAGACGTGAGTTGCACTTAAGTATTTCGAATTTTGTAGATTCCTCAAATTTGGACAGCCAACAATAAAATCCTGGAATCAGATTGTAATCAGAATGATGATTTTGTAATCTTTCATTAAGTTCTTGATCCCATTTAATACTAAATTTAATTTACCCCTAAGCTGTCGTTTTAAGGATGATACGAGTATGAAAAATAATTCGGAGTGTTTAGTAAGCAACAAACAATATGATTATCAGGATGACTCTAATTACTGCCCTTGAGTGATACATGACATGTTGTAGTCTGACCTCAGGGGGTCATTAGTTGAGAGATTAGAGAGGGTGGCAGCTTACCAGACAATGAATTGTCGGGTTTTCGGCGTCGCACAAGTGAAGATACTAGCAAGGGTTGATATTATGATATCACTTAGCAAATAGGTATATTACACAGCAATTAGCAAAWTGCTAACATACAACACAATGTACTATTGATAAGATCAACTAGCACTAATCTATTCACCTAAACTATAGTTTGATTTGAAGTTCTTCGGTCTAGTTTACAACTCGAAGAACTCCTTGATCTTACGGTTTCTCCCTTCTTGTTTTCGATACACTGCCAGAAATTCTCCAAAATAGTAATCCCGGTAGAGTCTAGGATGTTGATCATCGATCAAATCTTCAATTGGGCCAATGAAAGCGTCTTTGTCAGGACCATAAAATTAACATTGCCAATGATACTCTACTTTGACATTCATTAGTCACAACTCTATGCAATACACTTTTATATTTTCCATTGCTTAAAACCTAAAACCAAAAACGAAACAAGACACAGAATACATGAGGATAAGCCAGTGATTGTGTACTAACGATTCCTCCTTGCAACATCAAATAGTTAACTTTGAGATCAAAATAACATGAGTGAAAATTAGGTTYGAATGATAATAAATAAAGAATAAGGAAATTATAGGGAAGAAATGATGATTTATGTACCTGAAGTTGATCACCTATGTTGACAACTAATGCATTTGGAACAGGATCAACAATCATCCATTTGTTATCCTTCATGATTTGCAGGCCCTCAACGTTTGACGTAGGGAGCACAACTGTGAGTGCATCTCTATCGGTATGAACACCCAATCCAAGAGTAAGATCGGGGTTTGAGCAGGGTGGATAATAATTTACTTGAGCCCTGCATAAAGGATCTTTTCCCAATATCTTTTGCAGATAATCTCCCTGCAACCCCAATCCTTGAGACATCAAGCTGAAAAGCCGACTCATTAAAATGCTGATTTCTTTAGCATATGCAGCTATAACCGTCCTATAAGAACAAAATCAATTTAGATGATTTCCTCTCCATTAACAGGCTTCCAAAAACTAGATTTTATAACAGAANATTATAGTATTACGATGCATGAGTGAATAATGATCAGTTATTTTTAGTCCCAGGAATAAGCTTATCCCCTGGAACTGTGGCGTTACCGGCGAAGGGTGGCCCTGCGTCACCACAAGTTTTGACCTCCCCGTTGTCGGCCGTCTTCGCGCAACCGTTCATCGGGGCTGTGTTGTTGCCGGCCGCGTTAACACCTGCTGCGGTTGTGTTCACGCTTATCGGAGTACCGATTGGTGTTGCTAAGAGCTGTCGTTTAGCCGAGACGTCGTAGGCCATGAATCCCATGATAAGCATTGCCATTGCCACTACCATCAAGGACTTTGTGAACTGACTAGCCATTATATATCTTTTTTTTTTTTTTTTAGGTTTTGAATGGAACTCTTTTAGCTGAGATGAGAGTAGGTTTTAGTGTATGAGAATGATGAGTTGAGTTTGATGGAATAAGAATGGGACTAAATCATCTATTTATATTGTTTTGATTGAATTAAAAATGATCTAATTACAGCTAATTAGGAATTTATAATATGAACAAGGATTACGAGTTTRTATWTATTAATGTGTGTTTTCTATACAATGATYAAGCTAAGCTAGTGTTTTTAAAATTGATACGTGAATGCCACTTTTCTAATTTGTAAATTATCTATTAATTTTGTGATTAAGGATTCAATGATTATCTATTTGTCAAGAGAATGAATAATGTCTAATTTCTTAGGCTAATAATCTATGTTAAGTTCAACTGAATTTTTGTGATCTTTTCTGAAATTTCTGTAGATTTTTTTATTCTTAGCATTTTTTTATTATCTGATATGAACTTTTCTTATCTGATATGAATTAATCAGAACATTTATGATCTGGTCTGCTCTAATATTAATTTTTCTCTTTTTGTTAATAAATGCTAGAACAATGCTTAAATAAATTGAACTAAACAAATGAGAATAACCGAAAAGAACGAAAGAAGTACCATTGTACCAATATTTTATGAAGCTTAAAAAACACAAACTTATGCAAGTGCTCAGGTTGTTATATGATTGAAAAAACATGGAGAATTTTTTATCATGATATTATATGATATACAGTATGATTTTCTTTAAGTAAAATAATCAGACTAATTAAGCTAATTTAATGCTTAATTATACAATTATATACACATGGTAAGTAGATAGACGTGAGTTCCACTAATTTTTCAATATTGTAATATCCAGATATTTGGGAAAGCCAGCAATAAAATCATGGAATCAGATTGTATGTTGTTCTTTTAATCAGAATTGAATGAGGATTTTGTGATGATTCATTAAGTTCTTGATACCATTTAATACTCGATTTACCCCAAATCTGTCGTTTTAATTTTAAGGATTATACGAGTATAAAAACAATTAGGAGTACTTAGGACGGAACAAACAATTATTGGAATCACCATGAAATTATTGTGTGAAACATGATTACTTTGAGTTAGTTGGATAAGTGGCCTATTGTCTTCAGGCAATTAGTTAAGACTTAATTAGGCTATGTTTGGATAACATAAAACGTAAGGAAAAGAAAGGAAGGAAAAGGAAGGGAGACAAGCAAGCTCCCTTGTTTGGATAATATGTCGGGGGAGGGAAGGGGAAAGCAAGTGAGGCGAGAGATCCATTTTCCCTTCTCCTTTAATAAAGATAATTCCTTCAAAATTAAAGAGATCAATTTGGAAGGAAAATGAAGCTCGTCATTTCCTTCACTTTCCATTCCCTCTCCTCCCTTTCTCTTCTAATTTGTTATCCAAACATAGCCTTAGAGATACATCATTACATCAGTGTCATCTTAGACATTTTAAGACCAGAGCTTGATCAATCGGACCTGATATTCAAAAAACACTGAAGTGACATTTCTTTATTCAAATCCTTACCAATGATTTAAATTTATTATATACCTCATCCTTGTATTCCCTTGTTGACACCGTAACATAGAACAATAAATGAAAACTATATCAAATATCTAGTATGATCGTAGGTTTAATTTAATTAAGAAGATCGTGTACGTGATACAAAAACAATAAACGTTAGTCGAACTATTTTCAGAGTTGTAGATTTGAGTCTTGAGAAGAATAAGTTGAGTTGCGTTATAACTTCTTAATAAAATGAGTGAATATACGAATGATGTCTTGAAAATAAGAATTTCTAATTCAAAATTCCTCAAAATAAGTACTAGCTAGTGCATTTAATTAAATCGAACAAAAATAGCGTTTTGCTCATTGTAAATAACAAACATTAAAATATATTAATTTTAATAAAAACACGTAAACTATGTCCAAAAAACAAATCAAAGAGGTGGCCCAACAAAAAGGGCTCCGAATTGAAGCAGTCACTCAAGCACCACATGGCACATGCTATGAGCCGATTTTGAGCACGCAAGATTATTAACACTTATCTAAGGGCTCGAGGTGACATCATCCTTTTGTGGATCCAACCCATCTTGTTAAGACTTAGGTCTAAGAGGTTTTACTACATTATCCTCGTCAAATTTTTAACCAGGTCTCAAGTTGTGTTTTGAAACTTCAGTCTCAACTCTCAAGGCTTCGAAAAATGGGGGTCTCCTAAATATAGTAAAAGTATACAGGGTAAGTTTTATGAAGAAAAAAAAAGTAAAATCTTATGGTACATGTATGTCTTAACTAGAGGAAGTGGGTGATAGCTTGGGGGTAATTAAGCTTCTCACCTTCCCTGGGCATGCCCCGGGGTCGAACCTCACCCCCGGCATTATGTCGGGATATTATCCCCCGCCCCCCACTGCACAGTTCCTGAGATAGGATCTGTGTAGAATTTCATCCGTGTACCTTATCGTGAAAAAAAAAATATGCCTTAATGATGTAGTTATGGTCGGGATGATGCAGTTGTTTTACGACGACTTTGCTTTAACATTTGGGTGATCTAATTAATACTGATGTGGCATCCTAGTTGGATGCCACTTGGACATAAATTGGGTGACGTGGCGCTCTTAAAAATAGCCACGTAAGCATACTAATAGGGATGATTTGTATCCCTTCAAATCACGCCACGTGTACAAATACATACTCTACTGAAAGAATAATTCTACTGATAAATGATGGAGGCTACTTAGGGAATTAACCCTAAAAAGGGAAACCCTAGTAACCTAANTGCATGTCATAGGTAACATTCGTCTCGAATAGTCGTTTAAGCCAATAGAGTTGTTGCAAGGAAGCGAAAAAATAGAATTCACCATGATCTGTGAAACAAAAGCAAAAAATTATATACAAAGAGCAACAAGAGGATATATTTTAGCTAAGAAGAAAAGAACATTGTTGAACAATCACATTATAAGCTCAAATTACAATAAACATAAAACAAAAAAAAACCCAGCTAYCATTCTACTGAACAACACTACTCAAAGTCTCAAACACTGAGATTATATGGAACTGAGATTTAACACTGTTTACTTTTCTCAAATTCAACATCTTTGATGATACACTAAAACAAAAGGAAACCACACAAAATGATTATAACCATGAATTCAAGCAACATCACAGCAATTCAAAACAGAAGCTTTAGCATATATACGAGAATATCTAAGATCAACACACAAATGAACAGAAAATCAGAAATGTCATACACTGAAAACGAATTCACAATTCAAATTCAAATCAGGGCTACAACTCTCAAATTAATCATATTTACAATTTCAAATCTTTCCAGTTAATCATTTATCGCTTGATAAACCCTAAAAAACAAAAGAATTGAAATAGAGCCCCAAAAAACAAAAGATATACAGATTGAAATAATCGAGTAAACAGATAGCATAATCGACCAAAATCGCACCATGTAAGGGTACAACAAATTGATGGAATTATACTCAAAACACAATTACAAGAAAAATTCAACAAATTCTAAGTTACAATTAAGATAATACAAAAACGCAAGAGGAGGAATTGAATTGACTTGACTTTGTTATTTGTTACGAAAATACAATTGCGTTATACTATCAAATTGTAAAGACGTACCTGATAATCACAGCAATTGATGAGAAGCGACACAAATTTGAAGATGAAGAAGAATGTTCAGCAGAAATAAAAGTTAGGGTTTAGGGTTTTACGAAATTGAAACAATTGCAGACAATTTGAAGTACTTCAGTAATAACGACGCATTTGTAGTTCACCCAAAAAAAACGACGCATTTGCGGTGTTTCCGAGACTGAAATGAAGTCTCAACTCTCAATGCATTCAAAGGCGGTTTCTTTCCAAAAATAGGCGCCATTTCTTATCTTGGACTCATGGGCCTAAGTCCTAATGTCAATATTGACCTATTGGGTCGATTTTATAAAATTTTCATATCAAATGCTAGCCCAAAAGGCCCAAACCAAATTTTCTTCTCAAAAATCATGTGAAATTTAAAACGTACGCATAAACGAACATTAATGATGGTCACTATATCAAAAATTGGATTGCTAAACGAAGTCCGTTTTTACTGGAATCAAAGTCCATATTTCGTGTGAACTTCCCATATTGCCCTTCAGATTCTCCACCTCCGTAACCACCAACGCATGGACGCCTTGCGTAGGCGTCCAGACCATGGTATGGATGCCTTGCGTAGGCGTCCAGACCATGGTATGGATGCCTTGCGTAGGCGTCCACACCATGGTCTGGACGCCTTTGCAAGGCGTCCATACCATGGTCTGGAC
>SNQN01000231.1:140450-152224 GCA_008642245.1 Bassia scoparia | reverse complement strand
CGAAAAAAACAAGTATCATTTTCAGATATGAAATTACACTTGAAAAAACATTAATGTTGAGATGACGATTTCTAGTCGAAATAACATTTGTCCGGACCATAATAGAATTTGCGCCCCTTTCTATTGTCTCATGTTCAACCTGTTAGCCTTATAATTTAGTGTATAAGTTATGTCCAGTTGGGTTGTGTTAGGGTGTATATAACTGGTTATAGTTAATGAAAATAAAGAAAATTAATCCCTCACAAAACCTTCCTAACAAGCAGTACAAAGTAATTCCACCAACTCCATTCTCCTTCTCCTTAATTATCTTTCTAAATTTCTCCTCAATCAGAAATCACGTGACAAAGAAGAATCTCTCAAGCTCAGAGATCCAATAGATCATTATGTAACTATTCCAAAACAATACATTCAACTTTTTCATAGACAAACATACAATATTTTTCTACGTAAGACAAAGTTTAATAAATCATTGAAATAATTGTATCGCATATCCTCGATAAAACGCGAATACGATGTAAATACTTGCCCATAGATATAAACACTTAACCGGGCCGTTGACGAATAGAATTGTTGTAAGACTTTGTATTACTTGCGAATTAAAACAATAGAATTGATCTTAAAACAAGTGCATTATTAGCAATCGTCCCCCATTATATTAAGTAATAAGTTACAATACGCAAAGAATAATTTAGTAGGACACGAATTTACATATTAGCTAAGCTAGTATAAGTAGAGAGTAGTTGCAAATAAAAATTAAACATGCAAGAAATTAATTTAGAATTTTGCATAGCCAATTAAGCCATGCATGTATGTCACGATCACTCACAACACTTAACATTAGGTGCCTCCGCATAGTTGCTTACAGCATTATTACTGACAACAATTCATTGCCATTCAAACTCGAGCTTAACTAAGCTTGATCCATGCCTCATGGCATGCGGTTGACTTCCACGGCATTAATTTGAGATCAGAAACGAATCACGTTTGTATATCATCGTAAATGAAATACATGCGGAAAATTTGTTAGAGAGAAATTTACAATTAGTGTTATCTTTTATAGCGTGCCTAGTACTAGAGGTGAGCAAATAGAGGGTCAAGCAAGTCAGTTTTAGATTAAGAAAAGACAAAGTATGGGTACATCGGTTGCATCAGATTATAGTGACCCTTTTGTTATATAGTAACATTTTACCATATAGTGACCCTTCTTTTTTATCACTATATTTGATGTAAATGAAATGGTCACTATATTGATATAAAATCACTATTGATATAAAGAGTCTTATATGCTTGATGCACAATAAATTATATGTGCATCTGATGCATAAATACCTTCTGTAAAAAAAAAAGTGTATTTGGCAATGATTCCGTTTGAGCTGGCTTTAGTGCTAAATTTTGAGGGTTGACAAGGTGTATATTTGGTCCTTTCGGCCAAATCAGACTAACTTTTGAGTCGAAGGACAAAAATTTGCTTGTATTATTTTTGCAGAATTAGGTCGGGTCAAGATGCTTGAGTCGTGCTTGTTTTTCTCACCTCCACTGTTTGATATACATTTAGCAGAATGGAACACTATTGGATGACAAACTTATGGTTAACAAAGGTAACTAATTTGCTTCACTAGTTTTGGCCGGGGGTAAATCGGGTAATAATAAATGATCGGGGGAGCATCGATCTTAACAAACAATTAGAAAAGAAAATACTACGGTAATTTGAATTTGTTTCCTGCATCAATTTTAAGATATTGATCAGTTCCACGAACACCTCATAGTCCTCATTATTACATTTTAGACTAAACAACTTGATCAATTAAATTATAAAGCATGTATGATCATATGAAAGTTCAAATGAAATGTGAAATGCAAGGATTGGTGGTAGATATACATTATTACATATTCTAAGGAATGAAGAGATGTTATTATTATTTGCGCAGGGCATATTCAGTAACAGCATTATCAGTGAGGGAAGAGAATCCAATGAAGMAGCAATCTTTTAACAAATGATATGTATAATTGAGTATTATTAATCCCAATAAATTGAGTGAATTTTCTTTAAAATATACTGCGACGTTGAAACAGATTTTTGGCTTGTTACAATTTTACTAGCTAGGGCTAGCTCATCAACATACTGTCCAAATTGAAAGTTTTTGTTGTTAATTGTCAAAAAGAGAAACTAACAAAAATGTGGAAGCACAAAAGTTGGGAAAGGATTGAAGTGGTCATTAGGGCATGCAGCAACTTGTATTTCATCTTACAAAATTGATGCTTTTGATCTTTAGAAATTGGAATCAATTGAGATCGGTTTTAAAAAAATCGAAATTAAATTAAACCGCATCGAGAATTAATTGAACGAGTTTCTGTAGCTAAAAATATAGACTGAAATTAATCTGTTCTCAAATTTTTCAACGTTTGACATATCTCGAWAATCGATAGTCAATACTAATACAGTATTACTMGCTACTGCTTTCTTATTTGGGAATAAGGTCAATATGATGAAACTTAAAGTTCGTTTCAAACAATGTGAAACTACTAAGTCATTATGATGAAACGTGACTAACCTTCATTGGTTTATCGTCAAACTAGTTCCTAATATTTGACTCTAACCCGTGACCAAACATAGGTCAGATATCATGAAGTGTCACTTCAAAGTTAAATCAATAACTCACGATATTTGATCTTTATGACAAGACAAGATGAAATCCCCTATTCGATTTCTCACTCGAATCAAATTGGCTCACGATATTCGATTTCTCACTCGAATCAAATTGGCTCCGCTTTGCACGCAAAACACTTATGAAGCAAAGGATTGGGAATGATTTGGAAGATCGTCCTCACTCACAAAGTTGCAACTAGCTTAATGGGGTTTGATCTTGCAACCGCTATCTCAAGATTTATTTGAATGCAAACCTTATACCAAGCACTACTTAATGCTTATTATTCCATTCTAGTTATATCCATCCCTTTCCACTTAAGTCCTACATTATTCATTCATTGGTAATAAAAAGAAGGTATGGTCCTTTTTTTTCTCCAATCTTCAAAAAAAGTAAATTCTATAAATGCTACATAAGCCTTTAACTCACTATCACCAAGCATATGGAAATATGGAATTCAAAATGTCAATTTGTACTTAGTAGCTTTTAAGATGAGAATAATTTATTTCCTACTGCGGAMTGACTTTCGGCAAATTCTATAGTACAATTCGACTTTCTTTTTCTGTTCATTTATGAAATTTCCTTAATTTGCTACGTTCATAACAWAGCATGTTTTGTAACTTAAAAAAAACGATCGAGTGAATTACAACGATAGAGTCAGGTACAACCGATTGTAAAATGATCGAGGACGGAGTTTGAATATTTTGTACAAGGATAAAAGAGGAAGCCTTACACACTTTTGAAAGCTTGTTAGGGAAGAATCAATACCCATGATAAATAATTGGAGCAATTAGTCAGAGTTGTACTCCTTTTAAGTATCCCATCTTCTTTATTAAATGTATCTACACAGTCACAAACACAGCTACACTTATTCTTTTGGTAACTCCCCCACATCCAGATTTTAGACAGGTTGATTTTATTTATTAGGAATTTAATTAAATTTTTTAATTTTTAATTTTTAGTTTTTTTTTTTTACTGCACCCCTTAAATCATCATACTACCAAATATCTTCATATAAAATGTCAACTTGGTCCCAAGAAAAGCAAATTAAAAATGTAGGTATCATTGGAACTTACACAATGAGATTAGCCTTCTTCATTCAGATCTTTCTTTAATTCAATCACACGTAACAATCATATTAGGTGAATTTTACTGTACAAAAACATGTGTATAAAACAACTTATGATGTTAGTATAAGACTATCAATTAGTTAAATATATAAAAGGTAGCAATATTTGATTAGAAAAAGGTAATAAGTAAAATGTAGCAAGTAAATCAGRACATATGGAGTATTTCTAAGTTAATACGGAGTAGTTGCAAAGAATTATATAATACTGAAGATAAAAAAAATTTCAAGACATTTTATAAGTCRTCTTACCTATAAGACAATCTTATAAGAGATTGTTTCATAAACTAAATTAACTAATTTTTAATGCATGATCACGTACATACAATTCGCRAATGTATATAGTTACTTTGATTTTTCAACTTGCACTAGTCTATAACAATTGATTCTAGTTGTGTTTTTTTTWAAATAAAAAAGGATTATCTAAAGGACTAAAATGCAATGTTGTTCCGACTTCTCCGAAGAATATAGATATAAAGTTAAAAATTTTATTTATAATCCATCTCACATGTCRATTGATTTTATTAAAATTAACTAGAAMGGAATATGTAATTCAYGAGGCACATATTGCACRAAATAATTTAAACACATATTCCTACAAGAAACAAAATGATGACTCCAAACTTTTTAAAAARATATTTCATTTCTTACGCACTCGRATTTCATCACACCTTAGATTAGTAAATTGCTTTGGAATATTTGACACTCACTCACTCCCTACCTTAGCCTTCCATATAGGATGTCACTACTCACTAGTGAGTGTAGTGACTCATTTCTTCAAACCACAAGTTATCGCATGTTTATCCTTTCCATATAAGGYTTGCACAATCCTAAATCATTACAAAACAGTTTGCACAATCCTAAATCATTACAAAACAGTCGGTTATGATTAGAATGATTTTCACTCAATTTTATACCCTAATAAAACACGCTAGTAACAAACATTGCAAGAAAATCTCAGAAAATTTAGTGGTTAATTCCTTGATATATATTAAAAACCTTTCGATCTTAAAATTAGCAGGTTCGATCTTTTATGTGAARTTCCATAATAATACTCCGTACATCATTTTAGGAAAACAAAACAAAATAAAAGTATGTAAGGAAATTGTAGGTTGGAAATTTGTTTGGGAACATTTCCCTTATTTAATTAGGTTTCCATATATTGCTTGGTTAAAGTAACATTTCCATATTACAAGAATCACAAAAGTTTCGAAATAACACAACATTATTCCTTACAATAATAAAAGTAGGTTTGAAAATAAAGAAWAAGAAAAGGAAAAAAGAGCCTGTAAAAAAATTTCGCGCAAAGATTACTGTAGTGGGAGAGAAAAAGCCCTAAATTTCCCGGGAAAATTTAACAGCCCCTCGACAAATCGCCACTGGTGAAATCCCCTCTCTCTCTTCTCTCTCTTCTCTCTCTCTCTCTCATCAACATCACATGGTGTTGTGTTGTGGAATGTAGAAGAAGAAATCGTAGATCTCTCTTTCTTCATTATCATCATCTTCACCCCATTATTATTTAGCCTTCTCTTACAATCAACCCCCTTTCACCTAACTTACTTACTAACCAAATCTACATCTCACTCCTTTCTTCTCTTTTTGTCTCTTTCTTTTGATTTTTTTTTTAAAATAAAATAAAATTAAAAAGGGGGAAATTCGATTTTAATGGAGGAAGAACAACAACGACAACAACATAATCAACAACAACATAATCAACAACAACAGCAAGAATGTGGTGGTGAATCGTCGAAACCCTATTTGATTAACCACCCCTCGAAAATCGCGAGGCCGTCGTTGAATTTCGACAAGATGGGGGACGAGGGGCCCACCACCCCATCTCGGGTTATCAGCCGTATGATCAATTCCAACCACTATCCTTCTCCGTCTCGCACCATTCTCAGTGATCGCTTCATCCCTTCTAGGACTTCCTCCAATTTCTCTCTCTTCAACAACTCTCCTTCTCCTTCTCCTGCTGCTTCTTCTTCCTCTGCTTCGCCTTCGCCCCAGAAGCCCGATGGGGCCCGGGACGACCCGTCCAGTGCGTACACGACGCTCCTCCGGGCAGCACTCTTTGGGCCCGATACTGGGTCCTTCTTCCCTGGGACCCCCGATAAGGGACCGCCTAATCGGAATATATTCCGGTTTAAGACCGAGACSAARCGGCCGCTGCCTTCGCTAATGCCGTTTGGGCCCGATGATTCGCTCCCCGGGGTGAGTTATAGCCCGGTCAAGAGCCCGAGGAAGGTGCCCAGGTCACCTCATAAGGTGTGTTCTTATTGTGGGTTGTTTAATTTGATGAAATTTTGATCAATTTTGTGTTGTTTTGTGATTGGTAACTGCTGCATTGACTCAAAGTTTGATTCTTGATTGTTGGGATTTTGACCGATTGYAAATTAATGTGTTTTGTTAGGGAATGAGATCTTTGTTGTTATGATGTTTGGCAGATTGCATTTGACGGTTGTAATGTTAACGAATCTTATCTGTTTGTTTTGATCAAGAATTGCGATTGTAATGTTTGTTATTGTGGATGTTGATGTACTAGGTATTGGATGCACCGGCATTGCAAGATGATTTTTATCTGAATTTGGTGGATTGGTCTGCAAACAATGTACTTTCTGTGGGATTGGGCAATTGTGTTTATTTATGGAATGCTTGCAGTAGCAAGGTAAGTTCTGGATATCTCATCTATTGTTTGTTTGTTTGCGGATTTCGAAGGAGGTTGTTCGATACGATTACAAGTATTTAAAGGTTTTAGATGATGTTTGCTTGTGTATGTAAATTAATACTAGATAGTAAGTTCTTGATTGCTTTCCTTGTATGGAGTGATCTGATGGTTGTTTCTTACCTCGTTTGTTATATTATCAATGTGCAGGTCACTAAGTTATGTGACTTGGGGATTGATGACAGCGTCTGTTCAGTGGGATGGGCTCAACGAGGGACACATTTGGCTGTTGGTACGAACAGTGGCAAAGTCCAAGTAAGCAGATGCTAGTTTTGATCGAATTTTGTTTGTAACTATTTTTTTGTTTGTCAGATGATATAGTTTGGYGAGTTTATCAAACCAGTAGCATTAATATGTGGCATTTCTCATATCAGATTTGGGATGCTTCTCGGTGCAAGAAGGTCCGGACTATGGAGGGCCATCGGTTTCGGGTGGGTGCACTGGCATGGAGTTCGTCAGTTTTATCTTCGGGTAGCCGGGATAAGAACATATTTCTAAGAGATATACGTGCCCAGGATGATTATGTTAGTAAATTAACCGGGCACAAGTCAGAGGTTTGTGTCAATTACTATTTCCCTGCAAAATCTTTTCGGTTCTATCGCTGTCTGAACTTTTGCTCCCTGAATTTTGGGAGTTGTTGATTTTTCTTCTTTGCTCCTCTTCTTTAACTGATATTAGTTACCTTTGGACATAGGTTTGCGGGCTTAAGTGGTCTTATGATAATCGTGAGCTAGCATCAGGCGGGAATGACAATAGAGTGAGTCTCTTACAGTTCTTGCTATCTAGAACAATTATTGACAGCTCTTGTATGTCCAATGACTTAATGTAATGTTTTTGTTCCTTAGCTTTTCGTGTGGAACCAACATTCAACTCAACCTATATTGAAGTATTCTGAGCATACAGCAGCAGTTAAAGCTATCGCTTGGTCTCCCCATCTTCATGGGCTTCTTGCATCTGGTGGCGGTACTGCTGATCGATGCATTCGTTTTTGGAATACAACCACTAACTCACAATTGGGATGTATGGACACTGGTAGTCAGGTGAGCGGTTTTTTTTTCTTTTTCTTTACACGACGTGTATTATATTTTAAGCTATTCTATATTGGGCTTATTGGCAGTTCTTTAGTATCTCCACACTGCTCATATACTCAGTGCGTAGTTATGGTCTATCTTCAATTCTGAAAATTTCTTCTTTATAATCAAACTCATGTTAGAATTCTCTAGGGTAAGCATTACTAGTGCAAGCTCTAGTAGGAATGTCAGTTTTGCACAATTATGGAGCACTGGTACAGTTTCTTGATAAATTCAGTGCAAAATTAGAAAGAAGATATGGAATTAAGGTGTATATTTGGTATGAGTGTATGCCACTGGACTTTTGAACATCACGAGCATAGTATACATGTTGGCAATTGGGGATTTTGTTGGGCGTGCAGGTGTGTTTGGGAGTGACAATGTCGGGTTCTTGGGGTTAGGAAGTTCATATGGCGYTGTTAGCTTCTTTTCTGAAGTTTGTTGACCTAATATATTGTCATAGTATATGTGCTGGCCTGCTGACAATAGTTGCTTTTCTGGAGGACCTCCAAATGCGTGTTTTTGTTGGTTTCAATAATATACTGGTTGAACACATTATACTTGAAGCAAAGCTTATTTAATTTTATGTCTTTGCCTGACCCCAAGGCAAAGCTGTATCGTTTATTTTGCAAAAATTCACATCATGCAATACTTCTTCTGTTCCCCCATCCTTAGTAAAACAAATTCAGGTGGGTTTTGTGTGGAATTCAAGAACTTTAAACTAGAAGTGAAATACTGTGTGTWTTTTTCTCAAGGGGCAAGGAAGTAAGTGGGAGAATTAGGAAACATTATTTTTATTKGCATCATTGAACACCAAATTTCATGGCATTTTGATGGAATAATATATTGCCTATCCTGAAGAAGAGAAGAAAGTTAATGTTATAAAGAGAGTTAAAATTAAATATATTTCTTCATTGTCCCAAAATTTTATATTCCTTCTTTTTTGGCTAACTCTGGGAGTTGAATTATTCAAAGTGAGTGTAAACCTTCCATAAATCTTGTATCTAGGCTGTTTCTAGATATGGCCCAGACTTAGGATAGCCACATCTTGAGTTACCTTAAAGTGGGAACGTGTCTTGAAATTGGATGGAACACTAATGACATACCGACATACRTAKATCTCCACGTGCTTCTCTCTAGTCTCTGCACTTGCATTCTCTCCTCCCAATAAGTGAACAATTTTTCCGTAACCCTTGAAAACTACTGTAATATACTTTAGTCTTTAGGTTGGAAACTTTATTAGTTCTAAAAGATTTTGTAATATTGGTTTATATGGTATTGCATTTGTGTCACTGCTTCACTGGTGGGAATATTGTATACACAGTATGAATGCCTTCAACTGCGAATTGTGGTAAATGGTGAAAAATCTAGTGTGCTATTTTATTCCTGTGGATGTGGCAGAGACCAAATGTTAGCATGATTATTATGGGTCTGACAGAATTTTGCATTATGGAGCGTTTTACCAATTTTAGTTTTATTATTTTGGTATTGAATCAGGATGAAGAATTTGTAATGTAGGTTTATACTATAGGGATTTGATTTGCTGTTGTGAAAAGGGGCAACGATTTACTCTTAAGGTTAGGGAGCTCGTAAGACTATGTAGTTTTTCCCATGCAGTTCAACAATCTAATCTATYGGATGACTATATCAATACAAGTACAAGGTTACTTGTTTCCGTGGTATATTGATAGAAAATATTGTAAATGGAATTTGTGATTGCAAAGTTAAGGTTCAGTTTCTATACTTTCGTGATGAAACTTGTCCTTAAGTTTATTGTTCTCGTAGTTGCTGCTTGGAGATTTACAATAGTGGAGGTACATAATGAGAAATAGTGTRGGGATGGCAAGAGAAAACAGTGTTCAAATAAAACTCATCCTCACTCCCTGCTAACAGGCTAGTTCTCTCATCTAGAGAAGCCCATTTATCTGCCTGTTTGTTGGCTCAACTCATCACCTCTGAGAATCCCACTCTTTTATACAACCCCATCTTTTAGGGATCAATGCTTTGATATTGATTGTTACCACAGCGCAACAAACAAAGGCAATCACAGTGATTTTATGGTTTTCCTTTTTCATCACTTGATTCTAGGGAAAAGGGGTGAAGCGGAAGTGAAAGGGAGGGAACTTAAGAGAGAACTGATAGAGGGTGGAAACAAGCTAAATTCTTGAGTAACCTTATACAAATTTTATTCAAAATGGGAGAGCAAGGATAAAAAGTGAAAGGGAGAGGGTTGCAACTCCTTGCAATAGAGGAAGTAGAACATTGGTAGCTGCAATCAAAATTCAGTTGCTACCCATTTGCAGTTTGACGTGAACACTAAAACGAGAGTTTAGAGAAAGACAAAACTTGTTAAGCCAAAGTTCTGTTTTAACCATGATAACCTATCAATTTTTAATTTTACTTCGTCCTATAGATCTGTAATTTCCAGGACAGACTACTTAAGCTGGCATGGTGATGGTGGTCAAGGGTGATGATAGACAGATTGTCTGAGTGATGGTGGTTTGAGTCTTTGAGAAGCTGCTTGGAAATGTAGGTTAACCTGATACAAGGGCATTTGTCTAGTTCAGGACTGTCTTAGAATTAATCATAGGGAAGTTTGCAGGATGTTAGAATTAACCATAAATACAAGGTAATATAGAATTATTTACTTTTTTTTTTTTAATCTTAAGCTGTTAGATATGATCTCGTATTGTGTTTTTCTGCCTTTATTATCACTTTTTCCCTTAATCTTTCTTATAAATTATTAACAAATGGAAAGCATAAAATTGGTGAATTGACTTATCATGAAAGACAAGAGTGAGAAAGGAGTTGTTTATTGAACCTCGTGGCCTCTTAATTCTCTTTGATGATCCTCTGTATGTTTAATGCCTATGGTCAACTTTTGTAGCTGGCCACAATGTTTTAGTGTTAATTGTCTTGGGTTGTGTGCAACTCCTATATATGAAGTACTGAACTACTGATTTCATCTCTGTTGTAGGTTTGCAATCTTGTGTGGTCCAAAAATGTCAATGAACTTGTCAGCACCCATGGATACTCTCAAAACCAAATAATTGTTTGGAAATATCCTAGCATGTCAAAGGTATAAACTTCAGGCTATGCCCAAAACCTTATCATTCGAATCTTGTCAGTTTTTGCTGGTATTGACATTCTCTCTTTTACCACAGTTGGCAACTCTTACAGGACATTCTTATAGGGTACTCTATCTTGCTATTTCACCAGATGGCCAGGTAATTTTCCATCATTTGGCATTTAATTATTTAAATACTTTTTAGAACACGGAACTAAAAAATTATTCATGCATCAATTATAATTCTGGAGTCTGGACAATCTAATAGCTTTGATAATGTCCTCTTTCAGACTATTGTAACTGGAGCAGGAGATGAAACACTCAGATTTTGGAATGTCTTTCCTTCTTCCAAGTCTCAGGTTAGTTATGCTCTCTTTGTCAAATGCAGAAAACTGTTAGGGTAAATAACTAATATTAAATCTGTCTCTCAGGTTGTAACAGCTTCAGAATAAGGAAATAAGTAATCAGTGTTGATATGATTAAATCTCATTATTAGGTTTCTGTCCTTTCCCTCGGGTCTTTTTAGTTGTGTTTTTTTTTTAAAAAAAAAATAAACTTTTTTTGGCTTTCTCTTGCTGCTTCTATGCCCTGCTCTCCTCTGTTTTAACACAAGTTTTACTCGAAATGTGGATGAAGTCCAATTCATGCATCATGAATATGAATGTGGGCGAACTTCTCCTTAAATGGCTCAAGTACATGTTAGCCAAAAATTTAAATGTCATACAWTCTGAATTCTGATGATTTAGAAGAACATGTATTTCTTTTTGTGGGTTGGGGTCTTGGTTCATGCAGACCTGGGTTTTCGGTAATGAAATCAACTAACCAAGGCTTGGGCCTGTGTGTTTGGAGTTGAGTTTTTATCCAYTAATTATAGAATCAGTGATAGAAATGTTTGAGGCAAAATTTTTAATATTTAAGAAATTTTAGACTCTTTTTAAATTTGAAGGGGACGAAAATTTTACAGCAATGCTGCAGGTTAAGATGAGGGTGATTTGTGGTTGAATTGCAATGCCTGTTATGATTATTATGGTCATGGTGTAATATGTTGTGGTTCAGTGTTTGTGCGGCATCTCTTAGTAAATCTTTTTTATTTGATGAATTTTGCTTACTGTATTTGGTATCTTTCAGTGGTTTTGTATTTTAT
>SNQN01000231.1:41742-69233 GCA_008642245.1 Bassia scoparia | reverse complement strand
AAAAARAAGAGAGAAGTGAGAAGGGTAAAAATATTTTTACAGCTCAACAGTTGTGGGATGGAGCGTGCGGGGGGTAAAGGCGTAAAGCCCAGGTACTGTAGTAATTAGGGAAACAATAGTTAACTGACAACTTATAAAAGCAGGTGACCCTCGAGTTAATCAAAAGCCAACGTGGGATGTAAACAGGAGACAGTACTGTCGGTTGCCGGTTGCTTATTGGCATTTTAAGTTTTTTTTTTTTTTTTTTTTTGCATCTGAAATAAAACTACACTAGTACAGTACCATAAATGCACCACTGTTTGAGTTTAATTTGGGTGAAATGATGAAAAGTGGAGTATTTTCTGATCCTCACTACTGATTGGTTCGTCCGTACTGTTGTGGGCCAGCGTTCCGTACATTTGTGTCAGATTTCGACCAATCGKAGAGTGCCACGTTACACATTGGTTATGGCCTGTCACGTGGCTCCTCCTTGTGTGACGCGTTGCTGTGATGGAAATTTCAGCTTTTTTCCAGCTTCGCTTTTCTATGTCATTACACTGCATTTTTTTTTATTTTTGGTAATTACAAGGCTAAAGGGTCTCATTCCAATAGTGGCAACTTGCAAGCTATGAAACCAACAAATAGTGTAGCATTTTACTGATTTTAGCAATCCTTTGCGAGCAAGTAGAGACTCATATCAGTTTAGAGATACAAGTGGGACGGGTCAAGTAGGAGACTCGCCCCTAGGGCGGGGATGAGAATGAAAATTATACCCGCCGCGGGGATGGGGATGGTTTTTTGGCTACTTCCGCCCYATCCCATCCCCGCCCTGCCCCGTAAATATCCGCCTCGCCCCGCCCCGCATTTTTAAAACTAATAATTGAATTATTATTTTTTTTGACTTAATAATTGAAAATTTTATATAAAGTAGAATGAATGAATAATGATTTGCAAATAACATTTCATGTTATAACAATATTGTCTATTGAGCGTTATCATATATTATGCTTTGCTACTGAAACTCAAAGCCTATATTATACAAACCCCCACCATTGCAAAATACAACCCCCTAGTATACACGTGCCTTTTTTTCATTGCTTTTATTAGTTGTCAAATATTTATATCTATCTAATTTTATTTAATTAATAATCTTTTCTTTTTTATTTTTTTTTTTTTAAAAAATCATGCGTGAGAGATAATAAGGGGAGGGGAATAAATCATGTGTCACATAAGCTAAGGGGAAGGGGTTGTATTTTGCTAGGTAGGGGGGATTGTACCTAATAATTTGCGACTGAAACTACTGTATTTTAAGAGTTGGGCCTTTGAATTGTTTGTGTTATTTGGGTTGTTTAAGTTACATGTCTGGTGGCCTTGTGAGGATTTCACGTGGGTCTTAGGTGGAGATTTTGGCGGGTAGCGGGTAGCGGGGAATACGGGTATGAAGTGGGTATGGAGACCCATCTGGGTCATGGGGCGGGAATAGTTCTATATATGTCCCCGCCGGGGCGGGGATGGGGATAAAAGAAATACCCGCCGCGGGGATGGGTACGGGAATGAGGATTCCATAAGTAGGTGGTGATGGGGATAGAAATTGCAATATCCGCCCCGCCCCGTTTGCATCTCTATACCAATTATAGTATAGCGCGGGTTAAAGTTGGTAAATACAATATAAATTAGAGGACAATGTTACAATGCTTTGAGAAAATATTTGATATATAGTTGGACAATGTTAGAAACTCGGAAGATAATGTTAATTTATTTCTAGATAATGTTAGGTTTGAATTTTTATTTTTTTTTTTACAAATGAACAGTGATGTATAGTAAAGCGATAGGTCTAGCGCAGCGCTAGATTTATCATTTCTCATCCTTTGCAGAGAAACACTTCCTTGATAGATGCGATTTGTAAATGTAAATCGCAACTACCTTTTTCATTATTTTTTTTGTTTTTTTAAATCCAATTTTGTAAAAAATACATAAATAAATAAATAATTCAAGCATTAATCAATCAGCTAGCACCAAGGGTCCTATGAGCATGTGGATTGTTGACAAAATCATAAAGTGGATCAAAGTGATCCCAAAAGTTGAGAAAAAGATGAAAAAACTATTAACCAAAAAAACTACCATTTTGACAACGATGAGAAGCATTTTGATACAACGATAACAAACAAATTGACCAAAAAAAGTGGTTGTGATTTATAAATCACAGCTATTGATTAATCATCCCTCATCCTTTGCAGTGGAGTAATTTGGTTTTTTTAGGTAGGAAGAACGGAAGAAACATCCTTGAATCTCGCTGTAGTCTTTCAAGTTTTACAAGTAACGTCTTCAGAGTTAAAAGAAAGAATTAGAGAAATCTCTATTATTTTCAAGCCACATAGACCATATTCGTTATGAGGTTTAACTTATGACTAAGTCACAATTTGGATTAATCTCTATTATATAAGGGAAGGGGGGAGGAAGATGGTGTCCCCCCTCTTAAATGACCTTTATAACCTTAATGAATTTTAAATTTTTTTGAATTGAAGTGCCTAAACTACCCTTTTACTTATTATGAGATTTAAAATTGAAATTTCATTTATTATGTGACTTAATTAGTACAAAAGCTAAATCAATGAACATTAGTCCAGATTGAATTGAAAAACATATGGTATAATATTGAATTTAATGTTACATTTATTTACAAACTAATTACAATTCAGATAAATTGTATTGCTAATTAGTTAGAAACATTTTAATTTAATACATTCTATATAATCATTTTTAATGAAATATTACAATTTTTATACGTCTAAGCACGCATCGCGTGCACAGAAAAACTAGTCTCTATTAAGGGAAGGGAGGAGGATGGTGTCCCATCTTAAATGACATTAATACCCTTAATAATTTTTAAAGTTAATGACTTGATGTACCTAAATTACTCACTCCTCTTATTTATTGCATTTATTGTGTAACTTATGTAGAAAACTTAAATCAATAAGGTTTACTCCAAATTAGAATAAAATATATATTTTGAAGTCAACAAATAGTTATATTTACATAAATAATTATAGTTCATTACTAATTTTCTCTAACCACACATGATGAATTTTACTTTGTACAATTTTTATGTCTCTAAGCACGCATCGCGTACACATAAAAACTAGTACTAATTATGTCAAGTACGGAGTAGTAAATTTGTTATTGCAACTTTTATATTATGGTTCATAAGAGTACATGGTATTTATAATGGATTTTCAAATTACTTGATGGTTTAAACTTGTTTTCACCGTAAGTACACTTATAAATACTATACTATGACTTATTAGCGTTCAAGTTGCACTTGTCTAAACTTATGTACAATCACTAACTCGTGGTAGTTGGTCTCCCTCAACTCGTGGCTCATAAACAAAATTCAATTATTACAGTCAATTGTATTAATTCAGGTGTAGTGCAATTAGGTCTGAGCACGGATCGAATATCCGATCCGATAATCGATTTCGAATCGGATATTCGAAAATCTGGATATCTGATATCCGTATTCGATCCAAAATGTTTCAGATTGGATACTACGGATATCCTATTTTGACTAATATATTTTTAAAAAATTATAGAAATATATTACTTCGTATAAAATACTAAACTTTCATGAAAAAGAAATAATATTTTCGGATAAAGTATCGGGTATCGGATATCCGACATTCGATTTTCCCGGATTTCAGTTATCCGAAAAATTTGAAATTTGGCATCCGATATTCGAATTTTCCAATTTCAAATTGGATATCTTAAAAAATTGAATCGGGTGTGGATTGAATATTCGGATTTTTAAATAGTTTTGCTCAGCCCTAAGTGCAATAGGTAAAACAAATCTTCTTGCACGATAATCAGGTCTCTTCCAATTGTGATTGCATTGAGAATGTTGTTTTGACGTTTTCCATTAACTTGTCTAGTGTCTAGATCGAGCGATCAACCTATACTTTTCTTAATTCCGTTTTTCGTAGTTTTCACTTATTACGTGACCTTACTCGTAGTTGTCTAACTTTTTTATTACTTCTATTTATTTGGACTTATTGAGTACTTATTTGTAAATAAGAGGGTTTGATACTCATTTCTGTTGAAAATAATTTGCCTTGATGGATTGATTCTACGGAGTAAATTAATTTATCTTTTCCATAAATAATCAATCGATGAGTAATTGAATGATACACGTTTTCCCCTTGCAATCTTGCATGCCTTTTGCCTTTTGCATTTTTTTTTTTTTTTCAAGTTATTTCAGCAAACAATGCGTTTCTATTGGGCCTAGGTGAAGAACATCCCCCTCCACCGAGCTGGGCCCAGAACAGGTTACAGCCAATTTTCCAACAATTTTGAACCTTGGCCCAAGTCCACAGTGCTTCCAACAATGAACATGTTCGGCAATGATAGTGTTGGAAGTAGCTTTTAGCGGTATAAGTAGCGGGTARCTTAAAAGCTAGTAAGTAGCGGATAGCGGACGAAACTAAAATTGTCAATATGAGTGTTCGGCAGAAGTAGCGGTTGTATTTATAATAGAAGAAAATTAATTACCAACCTAGCTTAAAAGTTAAAAGCTAAAACGCTATTCCTACTAGCGTATGAAAAAGGTAGCGATTAACGCTAAAAGCTAATCAAAACGCTACCTTACCGAATAGTAATAAAATTAACCAAGTAGCTTTTTAATCTAATCAGAACGCTAAAAGCTACCTAAAAAAGCTACGCCGAACACGATCAATAGCAAAGTGAACTTACACTTCACTCAATCGGTATATTATACACCCTCACCGCACTTTGTAATATACACCCCTCCCCCTTCACGTGTAATTAGAAGTTTTGTTGCTTTAGTTAGTTATTTTAATTTATTTAATTTGATTTAAAAAAAGAAATTATGTTTTTTTATTAAATAATTACGTGAGAGTAAGGGAGAAGGGGTGTATAATAATTTGCGCAACTCCAAGTAGTGGAGAGTGGAGACAATAATAAATTTTGAATAAATTGTAACCCTAGCCCGTTATTTAAGATTAAGTGTTCAATAATCAAATTTAAAAGTTAAATCGTGAATTGCAAACAAATATTGTTTACATTGTTAGAGCAAATACGATACACAAATYAAGCGGAAACAATTAAACACTCTTTTCTAAAGTGTTGTCAAATGGGAAAATTCACATCAATCTCAAACGAACCAATATGGACAACAACAAAATGCAATAAAATAGCCCACAAAACAGAAAAATCAAAGCACACAAAAATACACAATGATTGACTTGGAAACCCAAAATGGGAGAAAACCTCGGGTATCATACGTCGATACTAAGCCTTTCCACTAATTACCAATAATAATTAATGGGTACAAAGTACAACTGTTCTTCCCCAATCGATACTAGGGGCATAAACATTCATCAAGCAATAAAATTGGCACAATACAAGTCCAATATTATCACTCAAAAAAGTGGCAAAATACATTTAAATGGAGTTTAGGGATATATAGAAAATACCGACTTAGAAAGCACCAAAACGAAATCCAGCAGGGAATGTTGTGTCAAATTTGGGTGCGAATCCGAGCTCGTTTGACCTTCGATCGGGAACAAAAACCAGGATGCACCAATGGAGAATACCAAAATCTGTTATCTGTCTTCTTGCTCTCTGTTTTTGTTTCGTGAGTATGCTGCTGTGTTGCTGTGTTTTCTGGCAACTTCTCTTTTCTTCTTTTTAATTTCTTCTAAGTTAATACTTAGCCCAAAAAATTACTCCAAACACAAATCACATGGGCTGAAGAACCAACAGGCCCATATGGAATACAACATACAAAAAAAATGACACATTTAAAACAAATGGGCTCTTCCTCCAAGTAGGAGGGAATATCCAACAGTACTCGTAATTATAATTGTTGCAATTTTTTTGATACACTCAAAGTGAAATTTATTACATTTATTTCGATATAGAAGGAATACTCAATAAATTAATACTAAACAAAAACCACAAATGTCCACCTCATTAAAAAAAATCACGTTTTATTTCAAAGGGTAAATTTGTAAGTTTTATAGTATAAATAAATAAAAATATTTAACAAATAAAAATCAATAAACATCCATCACTAATTTTAATTGTGCAAATAAATATCTTTAATTGATTTCCTCAATATTTTTATGATATATGTTAGTTGTAATTTTATACAAGTAATTTTTTTTATTGATCTTATTTGAAGTATATATAGGTATGTTGTTTTTAGGACTGAGTACAGGTCCGATCTAGACCCGAATYGAGTCCGAACATGATTTTGGACCATACCGCCAATTCCGGTCTAGGTGTTTAAAATTTTATGATTCCAGTCTTCCAATCTGGTCCAAAACCGAAATTTACGGGAGTGAGAAACCTTCAACACCCATTATTATTCTTCAACAACTAACCTAAAAAGGATTTTGCAAGACAATAAAAACGTACATGGGAAGGGATGAACGATGAACAACAATAGGAGCTATTATGAAGTTATGCCAAGCAATAACTTCAATGTCGTTGAAGAAACAGATTGCAATCGATTGGGAATGAAAGATGAAATCGCGGGTTTGCAAGAGAATAATGTCAAGTGTGGTTAACTCCTAACCTTTCTTGTGTTCCTTTAACCAAAAGGTTGTGTAACGACTGAAACGACATCTARCAACTGTTATTTGACATTATTTCACAGAATTGACAKAAATAATCTTGGATAGCCAATGCAAASGTATCGAGGGGGATGGACCTGTTATTTCAAAGGTATCGAGGTGTAGGGAGGAGACGGTAATGTTGTAACCATGTTGATAAATTTCAAATGATCGTAATCCTAAGCCTTTTATTTAAGATTAAATTTGCAAAAATCAAATTAACAAGTTAAATCGTGAATTGCAATTTGCAAACTTTGTTCCACGGAGTAATAAGTATTGTTTACATTTAGTAGAGACTACAGCGTCGCTAAACAATGATTCGGAAGCGATTCGATTTCTAACCTTACCTAGTTAAATAAGTGAGGGTAGTTTAGACGTAGTTGTCCGAAAGTGTACAAAGTAGCACAAAAAATGGGGTTTCCCCCGATAGTCTCTCACACACCCGCACGTACTAATAACAAACCACTTTAAACTCCAACCATTTTAATTTCAATTTCGACTTCCTTCCATTTTCAGCACTTTTTCTCTCATTCCCATCTTTTCTCTCTCCTAAACTGCGAAACAGAGGTCTTCCATCATCATCATCATCATCATCAATGGCTTCCTCAAACGACGAACAACAACCACAGCAGAGAGTTGAAGCTTCTAACGAAAGCGTCGTTCACAAGACCAAGACTATTCAGTTCTTCGGTCGTTCCACTCCCATTATTCTTCAAAACGACAATGGACCTTGCCCTCTCCTCGCCATCTGTACTTTCTCCTCTCCTTTTGCTTTTCTAGGGTTTCTCTTTCGTTCTTGTTTTGTTGCTTTGAATTTKTTTTGATTGATTTCGTTTGCGATATGTCTTGTTTTTTCTTTTTGGAAACCTAACATTTTGCTTTTGATCTGAAATGCTGTTTTTTTGTCCGATATTTGTTTGTGATGTACTTTTGCGTTGAGTGAAGGATATTGCGATTTGCGATTGATTGTGGCTTGTGAAATTAGGATGATGATTTCAATTAGTCGCGTTTAAATGCCGATTGATTGCTTACTAATCTCGCTAATCTCAAATAACAGTGTTTAGGTTATTGCTTGATAATCTTGATTCTCGCGTTCTTTGTTAGAACAAGCAGAAATGTTTGATTGTAGCGTTTAGGTAATAGAGCTTTATCGGTTACAGCACCCTTTGGCCTAGTGTTGGGGTATTCACCTGGATGAGTGTTTTAAGATTTTGATATTTGGAAATATTGATAATATTGATGATTGTGTCAAGAACTCAAGATTGTCAACGTAGTATGTGCTATTTTGATCCTTTTTTTTTTTTTTTTAAATCATAACAGGACACCATAATTTTTATATAACGATCCCCTAGTTATCTTGATATATAGAGTGAAAACGAAAAGAATTTATTGTCATGTGTAACCAAAGATTGGCTTGAAGCCTTGAAGTATGAATTGGAACAAGGATTAGTAACCATGAAATTCGTGTACAAAGTTCTTGTATTGAAATATCATACAAATTTTACTTGCTGCAGTTTGTTCGGATAGAAATTTGAGAAAGGGGAGGGGTTAAGCTGTTAAGGGAGTGAAGGAGAGTATGGTGCCAGCATCAAGTGTTCGCTTTTATTCCAACTTTTCTGATTACACTTGAGGGAGGCTTAAGAAAGAGAGTAAGGATTGGAAGTAATATACTTTGTAGCTTTGTTCTTTGTCTAGTTAACAAAGTTATTTTGAAATTGGGAAGACTTCAATCGAAAATGAATGCCTCATGGTCTGCCAATGCTTMTTAGCTAGGTTTGATACTTTATAGCTAAGGTAACTCATTACTAATTGGCCGATCTTTTATGATGACTTTCAAGCATTATTCTCATAGCCTCACAGGCATAGTCTAAGGAAAACTTATTTTATTTTTAGGGTTCCCTGATGGTAGATGGTGATAAGTTCCTTCTTGATTTTTCAACAATTTCTTAATGGAAGTTGCAATAATTCCCCCTCCCTTTAAACCATTTTTCTATTCATGCAACGGTGAAAGTGCTTCTTCTCACTCATACTTCTCTCCAAATTTGTTTGTCCTAACACACTAATTAGTAGTAGGGATGTCTCACATGACGATGTGCCCTTGCATCCGTGCACATTGTTTGGACAGGATTCTCATGTTTTAAAKTTTTGTCTTTATGAGTTTGACATTTAAATATGTACTTCAACTTGATTCAAGTATTGCTTTTATTTCAATATTAAAATTGCTGCTCGCTTGGTTTTGTAATATGAGAATTTTGTATATTAGTTGTACTGTAAAGGTGATTTTTCAAAAGCAATGCATCATACATTCATATTGATTCAGTCATTACTTGTGTGCCAAACTTTGGGAGTATTTTCTAAGTGGACACATTTATGAAAACTTTGTTAAAAGAGATCTATATTTACAACTATTTGAGACCAGACCTGGTATTCTTTTACATGAGTTCTTGCATGTATCTGATAAGGCATTTGTGGTCTTTTTGCAGGCAACATACTTCTCTTGAGGAACCAACTGAATTTAAGTTCTGATATAACTGAAGTTTCTCAGGAAAAGCTACTTTCTTTGGTTGCTGAGAGACTGATTGATTCAAACAGTAACAACAATGTAGATATTTTATCTATTTGATTTTCAATAAAGTAGTTTAAGTATTAAACTTTGCTTTTTTTTTTTTTTTTTTTGAAGCAGTATAAGTTTTTTCTGGATGCAGAATAAGGATGCAGGTTATGTCGAAAACCAACAACAAAATATTGCTGATGCGATAGATTTGCTTCCTCGGCTTACGACTGGCATTGATGTAAATATCAAATTTCGTAGGTCTGATTTTATTTTYTAGTTTATTACTCTAGCATCTTTACTTAATGTATTATGCCCAGCACGTTTTCTATTCCTGGATTTTTAACTTGAGGTAATTGCCTTATATTTCACAGGATTGATGATTTTGAGTTTACTCCAGAGTGTGCTATATTTGATCTCCTGGATATCCCATTATATCATGGTTGGTTAGTGGATCCTCAGGTATGCTTATGCATTGTGGTTTTACTTGCAAAATGTTCCAATTACAAGTACTTGAATTGCTAACATTTTCCGGTTATTGAATATTGATAATATAGATCCCAAGCTTGCTTTCTAACTCCTAAGTCATCACTTTCCCCCGTTTACATTGTTGATAGTAATGTTTGATATAAGTGAAAAAATTCCATGGAGATGCTTGCATGTTGAAGGTGCTATAGGGGTCTTAGGTACATTTTTTTGGGATGCTGGAGCATTGTAGTTGTTAGCCTTCTTTTTCATAATGGGATCCTTCATTCATTTGCGGTCACTGGTTATGGATGATGAACTTGATGTTATTGTGGGTTGAGGAAGATTTGTATGGCTTGATTTTACAATAAGGACTTTTGGGTCTTGAGGTTGATTGTTGAGATTAAGTAAGAGTTGTTTTGGCAAGATCAGATGACCCAAAGCTGTCAACATGGAATTACGTATGCATGGAATTTTGACCAGATATCACTACCACGGTTTGCAGGGAGTTGTAGAGTTACTGTCGTGAGATCTGTTTTCATGGCTTATAGGTTAGGTTTGTTAACTTCTAATCTTGGCCATCATTTGTAACTTTAATGGCTTGTTTGGATATAATTATTAGAAGGAAAGAGAGGGGTGAGAAGAAGAGGGAAGGGAAGGGAAGGGAAGGGAAGGGAAGTGGAGGGAAGAAGAGGGAGAAGGCAAGGTTACATTTTCCTTCCAAATCTTTCCCGACAATGGAAGGATTTAATTTATTAAAGAGGGAAGGAAATTGAATATTTCCATTTCTCTTTCCTTCCCTCTCTCCCTCCATGTCTTATCCAAACAAAGTAGGATGAATTCCTCCCTTTCTCTTTTCCCTCTATTTCTCACTATCCAAACAAAGGGTAAGGTCTATGATTAGTTAAGCATGTCCCTTGATCTTATTAACTTTTGATGCCGAGTGAATATGAGATTTTTTCTCATCTTGGAAACTTTGTAATCTATACCTTTGTGGATAAACAATTCCAATTTCCTTTTGGGTTTGAGTCATTCAGCAATCTTTATCGTGTTTAGATTATTGAGGGTTTTTCTTATTCAAGTTTCCCACTTTCCCAATGTTGATTCAATATTTATTCAATTTGACTCTAGCTTTTGTAATGGTATTGTAACTTGTATGTATGTTCAGTCATTCTTTGCCATTATATCTTCTTCAAGCTAATCATATTAATGTGCTTTGAGGATTTAAGAAAAATGCTTCCCCACCCCCACTTTCATCCTGTATGAGTGTACTCATGTAGTCATGTGATTAATTATATGAGTTGTGGACTTAGTTTAGATTTTCGAAGGGAATGTATCGGAGTTGACATTGGTCAATTTTATTTTTATCTTTGATATTCATATATGTAGCCTTTTGCTGTTACTTTTTTTTATTCATGTTGGCATGACTACTTTGTGATTGTGTGTGGTAGGATCACGAGACAGCTTCAGCAATTGATTCTAAATCTTATAACACTCTTATGGGTGATCTTGTTTCCTTGGAAACACTAAAAATGGAGAAAGAAGGCAAGGATAAATCTGATGACGATTGCATTGATTTTGCTGCTGCAACTACTGCAACTTTTGGTGTTCCCTCGCCTTGTCTTTCAAGGGCTAAATCTTTTGAAGAGTCTCCTCGTTCCGGGTCTGATCAACAGACTATTAGAAAAGGAGACTCTGAAGAAGAGGCAGAGCTTTTGACTGCATTGAAACTATCTGAGAAAGATTTACCCTCTGATAAAAAAGCAACCACTTCAGTAGATGTGCTGATGTCTTCTGATGAGAATGTGCACTTGTTGAACGCTACTCCTGTCAATTCTGTACACGTATCAGAGGGACATAGTAGCAGTGGAGTTTTTGATGTGGAGCCTTCAGTATCAGTCAGTAACAAATTTCATGTCGATTTGGACAGGGACGTACCTTTACTTGGAGAGAAGGCTGCTTCTCTTTCCTTGATAGATGATTCGGAAAAGCAAGTTGATCAGTTAATTAGTGGGCAACCTGCTGAAGCTTCGTCGTCGAATGATTTAGTCATAGGCAGTGCTAATGCACCAGTAGTCGATGAAGTTGCATCTTCCACTCCAGTAAAGGATGAATTGTTTGATCAAAACAAAAGCATGTGTACTCCTGTTATTGATTTTGATGAAGGGTTGCACAAACAAAATGTTGAGGAGAGTTCTGGTCTCATTGTTGGTAATGCTGATTCTGCATCATCTAGTGGCAGGATACCCAGCATTGAAGCAGTTGAATCCTTTACCTCGAGTCTTGATGGTGGCAAGATCGCCAGCATTGAAGCAGTTGAATCCTTTACCTCAAGTCTTGATGGAAGCGAACCTTTATATGAAGGGGAGGAGTGTATATTGGATTCCGGTAAAATAGTATGTGAAGACAGAGAGCCTGTGTATGAAGGTGAGATGGTTTTGGCAGAACAGGCTGATAGAGGAACCAATGTTGCCTGTGATGGTAGTGGGAAGGAGGAAATCTCACTTAGACAGGGTAGAGATCATTCTGAATTCAGTGTGCCATCCATTTTCTGTTTTTTTTTTCTTTGTTGCTATGGCTATTGATTCTTTGTGTTTCCACTATATATAACTCTCTCTTCTTTTCATTTCAGGGGAACTTATCGACAACTTTCTTAAAAGCACTGCCAATCAGTTGACCTTTTATGGGTATATATTTGTCATTATTTTTTGATTTGTTGGGCCCTATTCCAGCTTGTTTTGGGAGTTATATTTTCCCTTTTCTTTAAACGATTCTTTTTATACAGCTTATTTTGCTTGCAAGAGGGTCTGAAGGAGAGGGAGCTTTGTGTTTTCTTCCGAAATAATCACTTTAGCACAATGTTTAAGGTGTGTCTTGCACTCTTGCTGTCTGAATCTGAGTGTATCTTTTTGCTTASATAACTGGCATTTGCTGCTGATTGTGCCCTTTTGCTCTCCCTGAAGCTTATTGTTCTGTTGGATAATTTTATTCTTCTGTTGTTTGTTGTAGCTGGAAGGTGAACTTTATCTTTTAGCAACTGATCAAGGGTACATGAATCAGCCTGACCTAGTATGGGAAAAGTTGAATGAGGTAAACAATGCGCTGTGCTAGATACATCCTGATGATTTGTATTGGTATCATGGATTCACGGTGATAAATAAAGTTCATGCTTTTGTTTAAAAAGATCAGATCATGTAAAATGTGTTTAACACATAGACCTGTATATCTAGTTTGTAATAACTTGAATTTTCTTAATTTATTTCATTCATTAGGGTGGAAGGATAGGAAATTATGTTTTAATTTGTGAAAATATGTGGTACAAGTATTGTTCAACATGCTTTTGCTGATTGGTAATGAGTCTYTTGGCTAATGAGAGGAGAATCCAYTAAGGTGTAAACCACAGTATATYATACTAATATACAGCTGATGGCSTTATCTTATTTGGCATTGGGGTTTGATGGTTGCAGTAGCCAGACCTGTGCAATTGCTGATGTGATTAGTTGGGCATCATCTCTAGATAGTTAAGGGTAAGGACTGGCTTGCCAATTGCTAATTTGCAAGCCAGCAAGAAGCAGAAAATAATCAAAATATAAGTAAGTTTAGGCTGGAAATAATACTTGTACTACATATTTATGCTTGCCAATTGCCCTGCAAAATTTATTCTGCTGAGCGGAGAMATTTATGCTTGCCAATTGCCCTGCAAAATTTCTCATCATGACTCTACTTAATGCCATTCCGAGAAATAATATGTAATAATTGGGGTGGGGCCAAATATTAGAAATAGATTGGAGAGAGAAATATGCAAGTGAGATATTAACCAATCCAATGAGAATGAGTAATGGCAAGTGGGCTTATTGGGTTCCACACGGCTAACCCCAGAGATATAAAATAAGCTAATAATGTCCCAAAATAGAATAAATTGCAAAACGCACACTTTTTTCTAGAATTTGCAAATGGGGAAAGTGTACACACCTTCCACTCTCCCAACTCATGCTATAATTATTTTTCATTTCTTTGAGTGTTCGTGCAACTCATTTTTTGTCAATGAAACTCTGCAGGTCAATGGAGATACTCTTTTTATGACTAGTACCTTCAAGGAGTTTAGGCTGGAAAGCAGTTCCAATAGCACATGGGATCAGCAGAATGCTGTTTCTAGTACTGCGGTATGTCCCTCGACTCCTTCATAAACTAATGTCTGCTTCTTGTTCTTTTTTTTTTCCGTCCCTTTTCCCCCCTTTTTTTCATGTTGCACTTGATTTTGCTATGTGTGTTTACAGATTAGGCTATATATTCCTTTTAATGATGTTTGTATGTTGTCACTGCCCTGTTGGCTTTCATGGTGGTCTGTTGTATGCATTTGAAAGCCTTTATTGAGGTTTTTCAATTTGTAATTTGATTTTGTTGTGTTTTAATATATCTGGGTACAAGGTGTAAGTGGTAAGTTGTTTGTAGGCATTTCTTTAATTTCCTGAATACTATCATAGGTTTTTATTTTATTTTTATTTTTGTTTTTTGCTGCTGGAAAGCATAAATGTCTTTTGTTCTGCCTTATTCTTTCACAGGACTACCTGGCTAGCATTGACAGCTCAGCGACCGATAGCTCTAACATGAAGTAATTTTTCTAACTAAATTCTAATAAAGTCTTTCTGTTGGAAGATCTGTTGAATTCTCGTATGTTCTGAATTTCTAATATATTTGCTGGGCATAGTTTGGTAGGTTTTGTTAGTTGGTGAAGTTGTAATATACTATTTTTTGTGGCTGCAACAGTTCTGACCTACAATTGGCGATAGCTTTGCAACAGCAGGAATTTGAGCAGCAGCAGCAGCAACGAAATCCTCCGCAGCAAGCCTCTGGCTTGGGCACTTCAAGGCTTATAACGGGTCCCCAGGTGAGAAGGAGTTTTGACAAACATAAGAAAGAAAACTAAGAAGCTTATTGCTCTTACCTGTCTCTGACATTGTTGCTTAGTAGAATGGTAAACTGTATGTGTGCTTCTGCAATGTAAATGTTGCGTTTAAGACTTAAGAGAACCCTTCATACTGCTGAATGTGTGAAACATTCATGTTTTATGTCATCGAAGTGAATAGTTGCGGATTCAAGACTTCCCCAGTCCCCCCCATCCTTCTCCAAGGCAACATTTGAGATTGGTTCGATGTTGATGCGCAAATTATGGCTAAAACCTGACTAATAAACTTAATTCATATTTGAAAGAGCTGCGTTGTGTCGAGTTACTCTTCATTTTTTTAATCAATTATATTATTAATATAAATAGGAGTAGATAGTTGATGTAGTGTTGGTATTGTGCTTATAAATTATAGGAGTACATATGGCATTCGTCATTTTGTGTTAKATGTTTAGAATATGGGATACATTCGAAGTTCAAATTAATTGTTCTTATGTGCCAACTTAAGTAAATGGATGTAGTATATTTAATACTTCCACCGTTTCAATTTAGATACATCACTTTCTAAAACTGATGTTAAATTAGATGCGTCGCCTTCTATTTTGGAAAAAAAATAAAAAAATCTCTCTATCTCTCTCCTCCCGATAAATTGCCTACTATTCCGTGTTTTATAAAATGATGCATCTAATTTGAATCGACGGAAGTTAGCTTTCGGGTTTAATAAGAGAATATTTTTACCGAAATGCACTTATGGGACTAAGGCTATGATTGATTGTTTGATATTACTGAAATCCAAGGTTTTACATGAGAGATCACAACAGGATATTAAACAGGTTTGCTATAGGCATCTAAGACCCATCTCAAATCACCTTCTATGACGGGTACAAAGGGAGGGCACAAATCTTCTGTGGCATAACTGTGACACCAAATACAGTGCCAAAAAGACTACAACACAAACAAACCAAAAATTTTAGTGTTCAGGACTTCTCATTGCAATTTTGAGCAGAGTATTCCTAGCTACTTTGACAGCTGATCTCTGAAAACTATTGCATTCATCTGGAGCGAGATGCTATAGATTGCCCCAGCAGAGCACCATCAGTCCACCTTTTGCACTTGCTACACAAACTGAACCATCCCCACTCCCAAGAGTGATATATATATCARTATATGACACAACCCGGATCTTAGAACAAATAATCTGAGAGTTGTCATGGCCTTCAAGCACAGAACACACAGGGTCACAGAACAAATTCCTTTGTGTATAACTTGTTTTTAAGCTTTGCCAGACCACCTTCTTAAGTCATCAACCACCTCTTTGCACTTCAATTCCTAGGAATCCATTTAACACATTATATTTTTGTCTTGTTCCATACTGAATTATTGATATAAGGATAAGTGGATAACATTCCAGCCACCACTGGTTTTAGGCATTCATGATACAGACTTGAGATGAAGAGACTAAAGCATTCTTAGACACACCATGCTTGGTAGTATCTTAGACCCTTTACGCCCCGTTTGGTTGTTGGTAGTAAATGGTGGTMATGGGAATGAATTTGTATGTAAATTCGAGGAGAAATATCATGTTCATTCCCATGGTAATGCAATTTCATCCCAAAAAKTCCAATTTTCTTAAATTTTCATTCCCATCCAATACCACTCCCCCAAGTAGTAATGAAATTCCTTAGAAATTTGGTCTCCATGAAGAAAAATATAAGTTTGAGCTAAGATTGTTTCCCATGGAGATAATGTTGTGATCAATTTCATTCCCCATAGTGATTTTAAGAGTTTTTCCTATTTAAATTACACTAAAAATCCATTCCCATTCCCACCATTTAGTCCCAAWAGCCAAACRRGGCGTTAGTGTTGTTTAGTAAGATGGATTAGGATAAGAAGGATAAAAGGGTGGGACAAGGATGAGGATTTGATGAAAGAGATAAGGATAAATCTAAGTTTTTCCTTTGTTTGGTAAGGGTTGGGATAAGATTGAAATTCCTTGTCCCTTCTCTAATACCACACCCCCTTAGGTATGGAATTAGAGGGATAAGAGGAGTTTTTACCCATATCTCTATCCTTCCCTATATCCCTATCCATTCAACCAAAAACTAGATTCTTTAATCCCTTTTCTCTTATCCTTCCCCCTTATCCCTCRTACCAAMCATCCCTTTAAATAGAGAAGTATAAAACTTTTGCATCAATTTAATGAAGGGAAAATTCTTAGGGATAGTGTTGCTTTATGGTATAGAATGTTTGGCTTTTAAGCGGGCATATTCAAACAGTAGAGGTCACGGAGATGCAGATGTTGATATGGTTGTGTGGAAACATTTTAAAGGATAAAATTAGAAATGAAGTTATTCGTAGGCTAGCGTGCTAGCAAACTAATAGAAAACCACTTGTGTTGGTTTGGACACATAAGATGGAGACCTCTAGATCATTAGTWCGAATAGTGGGATTAGGTAGAGGGAGACTAAAAATGACTTAGTTGGAGGGAGTTTGGAAAGATACAATTGGAGTTGTAGGAGAATGTGGTTCTCGATCATAATGGATGGAGGAGGAAAATCTATGTGGACTACACGGAATGATCAATTTTGGTTCATTTAGTCGACCCCAATTGGGACCTTGCCTTTGATTGATTGAATTTAATGAAGTTAATGTAATTTTTTYACATTTTCTTGCACTCATAGTATATTATTGTAAATTTGCAGAATGTGTCCAAAAATTGAAGTGGATTATCCATTTAGAGTAGATGATAGAATGATCGGAAAATCTTCTAGTGGGATTCATTTGAAATAGTTTACATATTTACATGTAACTGTAATCCTTAAGAAGCAAATATATTAAAGCTATCATGCCACACAACTTCTGCATATTTCACAGCTGATTTATGTTGTAATAAGCCCTAACCTTATAAGTGATTGTGGAATTAAAATAAAAATTGGTTTTGTTCTGGTGCCTTTGATATGTAAGTTTGTGCATATGTTTTTGATTTGAAGTGAGGCCTTTTGCTGTTATATCAGCTTTAATTTACAAGTTGTAGCTTCCTAAGATTATTCTGCAATGATAAGAAGCTCAATCCCCAAATCAGAAAACATACTGTCAAACAGTCAAAGTCGTTAGTTCTAAATAGTCTATATATAAGTATGAATAGATGGTTTGATAAACTGCATTGAGCCGCTGGTTTTATGCATTGTARGGTGACATGACACATTTAGGTGGTGTTGTCTATGCTCTCGAAACCTCTTCTTTTATATGTTTAGGGACTAGTATTTTTTTATTTCCTTTTGTTTCGCTTTTAGAATGTTGAAMTTCAATTTAGAGAGTAGAACCTGGAACCAAATTACTTTGTCAATTATTAKGCAACCAATGGTATATGGAAGTTGTGAATAGGATAGCGGATGAATTATGACAAAATGTAGTAATGAGTTGGATGGGTATTTACTCAAAATTAATATGGTAATTTGTCTGAGTTTTCCTCTTGGAAGGATTTTAGGTACCCCTATTTTGCATTTGAACATCTTTTATGGTTGATTTTTGTGATTAGATGGTTTTTGTTTTTGACTAAACTGGTTTATGACGGTGTTCTAGATTCCAAGAACCAGTGTAGACCTTCATCATCAACCCAAGGCAAGAGCAAAAAACGAAAGACAAGTCTAATTGTAAAATTATAAATTCTTTTGGTGGGGGAGCTTAGTCTAATCTTAATTGTAAATTTTTTGTGTTTGTAACTTGGTTTATAGCATCAAGTGTGCTCTGCCCACACAAATTTCTCCTCGGTTTTTTTTTTGTTATCTTTTTTTTCTTTTATGTTAATTTGGTTTTTTTGGGTTGTAAATAATGATGGTATAACATTGCTTCAAGGCCTTTGATCATGTATTTCTTCATGCCCTATTGGGTTCTTTTAGCGCTTACTGGCAGGTTGTTAGTGCATGGCGAAATATGCTCATTTGCTGACATTTCCTATAGGGCTACGGACATGTATGGTTCTCTTTGTGGATCTTCTTAATGTGTCATACAGACCTGCATCTCTTTTACTTGCACCATTTCTTATTGTACGGTTTTAAAATTCAACTTTAATTGTTCTTGACTTTCGAAAAAAAAAATGATACAAGCAAAAAAGATGAGTATGATTGAAAATGAGCAAGCCGATTGGCACTTTGATTGATTGTATATTTTTCTTAATCAACGCGCCTCTAGTGAAGAGGAGTAAATAACGGGTATTTCAGCCCGCCTTTTCATATACCATGAAGAATGATTCCCATCCTAGCCGTCGGTGTAGATTGTTGAATGCCTCATTCATCTGGTCTTGTTAAAGAGGTTAAGTTGACAGAGCCTGGGTTATAGGTTAGGATTGAAGATTTGGGTTCATTGGCTGTGGCTTTTGAATTACGCAACTTTTTTTATTTTATTTTTAATTCATTTTGTTGTATTTAAACTTCAGGTTTGACTAATCAAATGTTATGTTTTGCTATATTTGCACGACTCTTTGGTTTTTTCAACTTCATTTATCATCACTTGTAGATGACTTGATCTTTCGTCTTTCTGAACTTTTCTAGTGAACACTTTCGAACAATTATCAATAATCTAAAATTTAATTATTACTGAAAAGTATTTTCACGTTTTTTGATTTAAAGATGTAAACAAGTAAATTAATCCATTTTTTCTTCATTACTATTTGTAAAATTATTTTAATTAATTAACTCATTTTAATTAATTTTTTCAGCAGAGCAATAAAAAAGCTTTTCAGTCTTCGACTTAGTTTGTTGTAGAATAACACTTGCATTTATTTCTCATCCTTTGTTCGCATAATAATGTTTTTAAAAAATTAAAATTGAAAAGAGTGGCGTTTTGATTTTGTGGAAATGAATGAAAAGCATTAGAACTTACTTATTTACACCGTTCAAATATTTTTTTTTATCTTCAAAAAGCATTGCCCAAATTTGTTGAAGAAGTAAAATGGACTACTGCAAGTCTTTTTCGCTTGAGAATTCAACCATTTATAGGAATATTCCTTGTTTTAAACAGCTAGTTTCACTTTAAACATTATTACCTTGCTTTACCATTTATGATTTATCTTAAACATTATTACCTTGCTTTACGGTGCAAAATGACACTAAGGGCATCTACAATAGTTCAATGTTCAAACTTTTTAGCAGTTTGTAGGTTGAATCCAATATACTGTATATATATTCATTTGACTTTTACCTAATGAGATTTTATTTCTCTTTTTATTGTATATCTCATATCCAACCTAAATTCCACCTCACCCATATAAATCACTTATTATTTTCATATCTCTCGTAAATTGTCAAATCGCAAACACTATCACTCACGTGATAAATCCCTTATTATAATGCCCTAACAAAGTCGAACTCGATAATATTTTTGATCATTCGGCTGTACTTGGGCTTTTTTATTACTAGTCAGAAAACTACTAGCAGTGTCAGTCCTAACTCCTAAAGATCTAAAGGAAAGATGGAATTTGCTCTTTATTTACATGTTGATTGGCAATTTAGTGTACTACTTTATGAGTAATTTTTTTTATTTGTTAACTTTTTAATGCTAAAATTTTCTAGCTACCCTTACTTACCCATTTAATCCAAAATTATCTCCAACAATTTTTTGTCTTTTTCTCTACTTTTATTTCCTTCCTTTTTTTTTAAAGGGACGACAATACTAAATTGTACTTTAATTATTCATTAGCTAACTTAAAATCTTAGAGGTCTTAATACATTTGTTGAAAGTTTTTCATTACGGAAGGAGTATTAACATTTGTTAGAATGATGATGAGACGTGTATAATACTCTTAAGGACGTTTAGGTGCATGCTCTCCATTTTAAAATTTGCAAGATAGTGATCATTATAAATTAGGGGAGAATGGTAAGACCAGGAGGGATTCATAGAAATATCTTCAAAATGTTTTCGTTGTTATTAGAATCACATGGATATGAACGAGAATTGATCATAGAATGTACTAGATTCGTGAGGGAAATTTTAACCACTTGAGGTCCTTACTATCTTCAAAATGTTGTTCGTTGGATTAAACTTGATGAATCGCCTAAAGTACCAACCCAAGGCACAAAGAAATTAGGTGATGAAATAAAATAATCTCCACATGTTTTTGAGGCTCTATGTCACTCATATTAGTAAACCTTGTGTAGAAGATTCATGTTTATAATTTAATTTGTTGATCAAATTTGACGATACGCCTCCTGAAGAAACCCAAGACACATGGATTTTTTATTATTTATTTTCCTAAATGACCCTCGATACAATAACCCAAATATAAAGTGTACAAAGCAAGTTTTTGGGCAAATTGACCCTTGGAATAGAAAATGTCATAAACTTGGCATGAGATGACATACTTCAGCGGTAGACGTGTCAGTCGGGTCAGTCGGGTTGACCTAAAATTGAAACAGCTAATGGGTTAGACGATGCGGGACGTTGTTGGATTCGACTTTCGAATATCTTGTTCATGTCTCGGAACTTTCGAGTTTATCCAATGAGTTTAAATGTTTATCGTCGCAATACAATGGAGAAAAATCTACATTACTCGTATTATTGTATTTTTAAATATAAAATACTTGTTTGCCCAAGGAGAACTCATTTTCACCCAACAACACAAGATTCGCATTTCATTTTTGCGATCACCAGAGAGAGGGATAACTTAAGTGGTCAAAATTTCTTCACAGTTTCAGGAGATTTTGGAATCGATTTTTATCCATATATTCTTGTGGTCCCTTCGACCTTCGCACCAAAAAAATAAAATAATGGAAAAATTGTCAATTCCCACCTTTTAGTTACACCTTTTTGTAAACTCCCACCTTTTAGTCAATTTTTTTTTATTCTCCCACTTTAGTGCATTCTTTTTTGTAAACTCCACCCACGTTTGTTTCTGTTAGAATTTCGTTAAATCCGAGGGCAAAGTCGTCATTCCTTTATTTCCTTTGTTACCTCTCCACACTCCCTCGACATCCCAACATCCTTCATTTCTTCTTTCTTCTGACTATTCATCTCTTCTTCTCACTCATTACTCTCTATTTCTTTACTTCTTTCACTCAATGGCTAGAAAAAGACAACATTCATTTAGGTCTAAATTGTCATCCAAAGTCAATTCGGAGGTGGTGTTTATTGACTGTGGTGGTGTTGTCATTGTACGACAGTGAAGCAGCTGGCCGAACATTGAGAGAGGTGCCATGGATGTTCTCTATGGTCTGTTAAGTATTGTTTATCCCTTTGATTTCAGGACTGAACTCAATTAGCTGTAATTTTGTGTCATTTGGGTTTTTTTTCTTCCCAAAATAAGAATTCAACTTGTGGCCTTTTTTGTTCCATAATACCATGAATGATGAGGTAGATGACAGTTAATATGAGAGGTGACTTGGAAGATTTGCATTTTTTGAGTCAACCCAACAATGAACCTGTGTTGATCTTAAATGAAGAACTTCCTGTTGTAAGTATTTATATGAAAAATATACTACAAATTAAATTAATTGATTGGTGTAATTGTTTTGAATTGGGAATGTTATCTGTGAATTTGTGTATGTTAGTGGGGTAATAAGAAAGTGAAAAAAAGTTGTTTTTAATGATGTATTTTGATATAATGTAGGTGGAAGAATTTTGGGATTTCAGAGACTTGGAAGAATTTGTTTATGCAATGCTTTCAATTTGAATTTTGGGTGATTTAATTGTATAAGGGGATGAAAAATTGAATGAATTAAAGTTAGGAAAGATATTATTGATTGAAGTGAAGAAGAAGTCGAAGTCGTGAAATGGTGATGGTGGGTTGAAGGGAGAGGCAAGGAAGAATAGATGAGAAAAGGACAAAAAATGCCCCTCAATTTAACAGATTTTTTAACGAATGTGAGGGAGGTGGAGTTTATAAAAAAGGGTGTGACTAAAGGTGGGAGAATAAAAAAAATGAACTAAAAGGTGGGAGTTTACAAAAAGGTGCAACTAAAAGGTGGAGTGGCAATTTTTCCTAAAATAATTTGCGACTACCAACACCATTTAGCGATCGCAAAACGGTAAAAAAATAGAATGCAAATTTTTTATTTGAAACCAAGGATAAGTTAGCTAGTTTGTGGTAAAAAAAAAAAAAGTTACCCTTTCCTCGACAGATCTTGTTATAGGAAACACTTTAAATCCCCCCTTACCAAGACCCTAGTGACGTTAGGACCCCATTCGAAGATACCCTCACGCTACCTAATAACCCTTCACAGATGAGCTCTCCAAGCAGAATTCTACCTTCTGCAATCTTCTGCTACAGGCACCTGTAGTTTTCCCTTTCAATTACTACGTCATCCGTAGTCCCTCAAGGAGAGCAGTTACCAGACACCAAAGCAGGGTGTTAAGAAAACAACAGGGTTAACAACGGGAAGCGGTACGCTGTGGTTACACTAACCATGTTTCCACAGGTGCAAGGTTGCTGTCGAAGCCTCGGATAGTGTTCATCTTCATCCGCGTAGTTCAGAGCCACACTAACTTTCGATTTGGCAAGAAGAGGAAATCATCGTTTCTCCAGAATTCAGATACTCCGTCCAACCTAGGAAGTTCTTCATCATAGCTAATGTTGTTTAATTGTGTCTCTAACCATGTTAGTAGGTTTTCTTCACATGTTGGTTTTGGTAATAGTTTGCCCAGCTGGGCTTGTAATGTGACTTCTGCTGTTATTAATGTAAGTTGGCTAAGACCTCAGCCATAGGCTGATCTCTTTAGCTTTTTCCCCTTGTCAAAAAAAAAAAAAAAAAAAAAAGACAACATATAAATGGGTCCATATTTGAATACTACATGCCACGATAGATCAATCTACGTTTGGTGGACCATCACTCGCGTCATAACAAACAATGAGTCGCTTAATATAAACGTGAAAGACGAAGATATTCATAATAAATCTGAATTGAATTTTCTGATTGACATAATAATAACTATGAAAAACAGTCACCTGATTTATTAGGTTTCTTATTCTTTTTTGGTGACTTTTTTGTTGGACGAAGATTAAAGTCCTTTTTAAAAAAGTAATAATACAAAAAAACCTTCGCCACCAAATGAAGTTATTGGCAAATGACTAGGATGAAATGTTATTCTCAATCCTCAGTTTTTGTATTGTTGGCTTATTTGCCTCAGCAATTCATCAACCGTTGGTTGGTTGTTTTCTTGTATTCATAGCAATAGCATTACCTTTGAACCAAATCAATARTTTATTGCATAATACTTTCAATATGTTTTTCGTAAACTCCGTGCCAGAGAGAGGGGTAGTTCAAGCGGTTAAAGTTTCACCTCTACGACCCTTGCTGCTCTCGTAACATCAGGAAAAAAATATAAAAAAAATTAACTGTCACTCCGTATCATATTAACTATATACTCCGTATGTTCCAATTTTAGAAATCAAATTGATATTGAGTGCGTATTTTATAAGGTACCAATTGTTTATATTCACAATTTCGAGAAAGGAATAACGGAGCCAAAATATAAGAGACTAATGTATACTAGGTATGCATATATATAGAGCATTATTACTTTTGTAACATACTGTCACGATTGGAATTTTCATATTGACCCTAGTGAAAAGAGTTAACATTTAAGAATGCAGTAAACCAACTTTGTCTCAAATATTGAAAGTACTCTTTGTTCTATTGTTGTAGAGAGTATTTTTTTTAAATAGGGAGACAATAATTTCTAAGCAAGTAATGATTTTTTTCGCAATTGCTCCCACAAGTTTCTTTGATCTTTCCCTATAACTATTGTATTCGCATGATTTTGAAGTTCAATTCGATATCATATTAATATAAGAGAGAGATTTAATTAATTTTAATCATCTTGGTGTAATATTGGAGACACATTACATAGCACTGTTCTTTTTTTCTTTTCTTTATTGCATTATAAGTTCCTTTTGATTATATGTCTTCACTAATCAAAACAAAAGTAGTAATCACTTTTAATGGGGAGCCATATTTTCTCTTTTTTTGAGTTTCGTTCAGTCAGTATAGTAAGAGAATTAGATTGTTACTGTGGGCGTTATGGGTGATTGTGCAGAATGATCGGACCACGTTGTCATGAGTTTTCTTTGATGATAAATCAAAGTTTAGAGTTTAATAGCTTAGTCCCCATTTGAGTTTTTTACTTTGATTTTGTTTAGAGTTTTTACTTTTTTGTTAGCAGATTTGTTTACTGGCTATTTTAATAGTGTTGTTTCAATAATGTACTGTAGCTAGAATTATTGCTATAGTAGTGTTTGTTGTAAAATGATCCATTTTAGACATGTTGTTTTTGAAAATACTAGTCATATAATTTATGTTATGAAGTTGTTACGGTAAGGAGAATGGAGAATGATTATCGGGCTAATATTAGTGGAGCATTTTCAGAATTTAGAGTTTGGAAATCAAACTACCCTAAGCTTGAAACTTCTCTCCACCAAAATGAGAGGAATAGGAGTTTCTCTTGGGTCAGAAAAAACTGCTGACAAATAGAGTCGAACGATCTAAACTCTATTTTTAAAAACCTTTTGCCCACCCGTGCGCAATCGTACAAGAAGAGAGAGCATTTTATTAACTACATACATTGCTTTGCAGTAAAAGGTGACAGGAAATACAAGCTCTCTCAAAACCCACTCTCTCTAAAAAAAAAGCTCTCTTCTGTTTTTTCTCTTGGTCCTCCTCTCTCTTGCGCGCTAGGATGCCACGATTTGGTCACGCGCCTTATTACTCACAAGGCCCTTCGATCCTGCTTCTCTGAGTTCTAGCATTGCTTCACGTGTCACTACTTGACGAGCTGAAGTGCCGGAATTTTGTGAGGTCGGAAGCTTCCTTCGACTAAGGTCCATGACGGATTGGAATTTCAGTTTCATCTCGTCAATTCTCCTTAGGTTGGTGTTGACATAATTTTCTGGTCTTGTTTTCTTTGTCCCGTTGATTGATTCCCCTCCGTAGTTGGTTTTTTGTATGGTATGTATGATTCTTGGTAAATCTCGTTTGTTAGATTCTTTGTTCTATTAGGGTTGTGTCTTTGTTTGTCAATAATTTTCCCTGTGTGGAATTAGGTTTCATTGTTGTTTTTTTTCCCGACTTTGATGGGACTGGTTTTTGTTAATTGTTCTTATCCGATTAATACTTCTCCGTTTCTCTCCGTTCTAATGTAAATTTATACTAAGTGCCATCACTTTCATTTCTTTCTCTTTTGGAATGGGATCACAATAAAATACTAATTTTCTCTATTTATGTGACCACATTAAATACTTTCACCACTCTTTATATTATATCCATCAAACACATTACTGTTATTCTTTTTCTCTCTTTTTGACCCACACCTACCAACAACTATTCATACTATATCAAATTTTGCCTCAAATTCGCAATAACCTCAAACGATTGCACTCATTGAAAAAGAAACGAAGGACAGGTATATGGATTTGTATATGGTATTGGTGTTCTGAGTTTCATTGTAGTGAACATCTAACGCTTCAATTCAATTTTTGGTTTGTTTGGTTTTAACTTTTATCTTTAGGCAATACTCTCGTAGTTTTCATTCTATTATGTTTAGGGGTTCATCTTTATTAATTGATGTCAAACCTTCACCTTCACCCTCACCTTCAACAATCAGAGACTAACCATTGTGAAAATGACATTGTATTGTTTTGATTTTGGTCTGTAATCCATAAATATATAATTATCCATAAAATAAAAAAATGAAAAAAGATAAATAAAATCTTTCATATATTTTGGACTTTTTTTATTATTAAATTGTAATCTTAATACCGAGAGGATATCACTCGGTGTAGAGACTCTCCGATTTAGGAGATTTGACAATCGATTTTCATTAGGCTCGGGAAAACTTGAACCCCAACCCGTTACCGAACACGAAGCGAACCCGACCTGAAATAATGGTCTGGGCTTAAGGATTTCACCCATTAATAAACGGGCAAAGTCAACCGCTCCGACGTGTATGTACCTTTTAATTAAACGGGTTAGGTCAGGTTTTTGATTTTTGAACCGAAAACACACCTGATAAACCCATTTAATAAATTCATTAAGAATGATATTTATGGTTACAAATTGGGAAAATTACTCAAAAAATTCATTAAATTAAAGACTCTATTTTATAAAATAATTATTGAATCATTTCTCATTTAAATTAAACTTTTCGACACAATCACTTTTATTATTATGAATCATTACAAATATTTTATAAAAACTATAATACATAAATGGTTAAACGGGTTAAGTGGGTGACCCATTTAATAAGCAGGTCGGGTCTAGGCGTGAGATTTTCAACCCGTTAATAAACGAGTTAGGTTTGGGTTGATAGAGTTTCAACCCGTTTACTAATTGACCGCCGACTGAAACCAACCCGACCTGATTGTAACCAGCCTAATTTTTCATTCACATCTATGTGGATTTTTAACGTCAAAATTTAATTAATCTTAGTCCGTGCATAATAGGGTTTAAAAAGGGGTATTTTATTAGTCTAGAGAAAAGAGATCGATAGATCAAATGACTAAGCGAGACAAATGGGTTGCATTGTCTACAATTTCGTGTCTGGTTCTTACACGACCTTTATTAACCTTTGGTCATCATCTATCTCTTCCTTAGTTTCATAGTCAATGAGGTTACATAAGATGATTATTATTTCCACTGATATGACTAAAGAAATTGGCATATATTGGTTCTATTATTAGATCAAGATTGATTTTTTTAGTCTAAACAGAATGAAAAGATGTGATAAGAAGGAAAAACTTACTTCATATAATTTGAACTATTTCGCTCTAGAATTCTATTCCTTTATAGTGATCATTTATATATGGCAAAAGCTAACGAGCTTTACCCATTGTGTTAAATATGAAAATATTAAAAGAATATAATCATTTCATTACACCGATTGACGCGTAATTTGACATGCATTTTAAAATTTATACGGAGTACTATTTAAAAATGTATTTAGTTCTTAATCTGACGTTTTTAGCATATCGTAATAT
>SNQN01000231.1:30388-41717 GCA_008642245.1 Bassia scoparia | reverse complement strand
AGATATAAGTAAGAATTTACACCGTGAAACCGACAATCTATTCTTCTTTGAGCTTTGCTAGTATCAATATCAGAAAGACTAACAACCTTATCATGAGATGTCACTCCCGACGAAAGATTCTCCCTTCCGAATTTATGAGAAATGGAATAAGAAATTGACATAGGAGGACCCAGAGGAAGAGGTAAATTAAGATTAATTTCTCGACAGACCGGACCTCTCTGTCAGAGCCTGTGACAACAAACCACGTCAAGCACACAGCCCATCGTAAGATAACCGGACAGAAACGAGGAGACTCCACTTAGACATCGCGTCCACACAACGGAAGACCGGACGAGAGAACATGACGATCAACCCCTTCTCTCACCTTTTACAAGAAAGCTTTGCTCTTCTGCCATCTGACTCTTGCTCTGTAGCTTCGCACTGGTCACCCTTACTCCTCTTCTTTTTTCTTTGTTTCCTAGTCTTCTTTAATTACAATCTTCAATCATCTTGGCTGTCTTGTTACACATCACTGGACAATTCAATGCACTTGCACTTTTATCCGTCTTCTTAATAAGTCCCTTTTTTTTTGCCTATCCTTTGTTCCTATATCACTATCAAAACAAAAAGTTAGTTCATTTCCTCCATTTCATGGACCACCTATCAATTCCTATTCATTTTGGTCTCAAGTTCAGCCTAATTAATACGAATATTGGCTTAACCCCTCAATGCACTTTCTTTATAAATAAAGTTTAGATTCTATAGTTAGTCATTAGAGATGTTCTACCTTTCTCTAGTGTTTAGAGTTCTTACTTTTCTTTGTCTAGAATTTTTTACTGCTATTTTCAAAAGTTGGTTTAATCAATCACTAGCTAATCATTCTGCTACAAAGTTTTTGTGAAAAATGACATTTCGACATTTGTTTTTACAATTACTCACTACATTTTATTAATTGATACGAAAAATCCGGAACATGAATCATTGCAGTAATCTTCTCTTTGGAGCCATTTTCAGATGAGTTTAAATCCACAAACTACGTCTAAGTTGCAAACCTCTCCACCAAACGACATGTACCGATCTGATAGAGTTGCCCTTGGAGCAAAACCTTCCCTATATAAGCAGTCAAACCTTTCTAAACTCTATTTTAAAATAAAAAACCTTTTGCCCAACCCGTGGCGCAATGTATCAAGAGAGAGAGAAGCATTTTATAACACGACATTGCTTTGCAAGTAAACCAGTGACAGGAAATACAAGCTCTCTCAAAACCCACTCTCTCTTAAAAAAAGCTCTGCTCTGTTTTTTCTCTTTGGTCCTCCTCTCTCTTGCGCGCTAGGGTCCACCGATTGCGGTCGCACGCGCCTTATTACTCACAATGGCCCTTTCGATCCTGCTTTCTATAGCTAGGCATTGCTTCACGTGTCGATGGAACGTTGACGATCAAGTGCCGGAATTTTGGAGGTCGGAAGCTTCCTTCGACTAATCGTTCATGCACGATTGGAATTTCAGTGTTCATCTCGTCAATTCTCCTTAGGTCTGGTGTTGTGACATAATTTTCCTGGTCTTTTGTTTTCTTTGTCTCGTTGATTGTATTTCCCCCCGTAGTGTGGTTGTTTGGTATTATAGGTATGTTCTTGATTAATCTCTTTGTTAGATTCTTTGTTCTATTTAGGGTTGTGTCTTTGTTTTCAATAATTTTCGCCGTGTGTGGAATTAGGTTTGCTTGGTTGTTTTTTTTTCCCGACTTTGATGGGACTAGGTTATTTGTTAATTGTTCTTATCCAGATTTTAATACTTCCTCCGTTTCTCTCCGTTTCTTAAATGTAATTTTATACTAAGTGCATCACTTTCATTTCTTTCTCTTTTTGGAATGGGATCACAATTAAAATACTAATTTTTCTCTATTTATGTGACACAATTAAATACTTTTACCACTACTTTATTTATTATCCATCAAACACATATCTATATTCCTTTTTCTCTCTTTTTTGACCACAGCCTACCAACTATCACTATATCTACCTATATCAAGATTTTGCCTCCAACATTCGCAAAACCTCAAACGATGCATCTATCTGAAGAAACGAAGGAAGTATATGGATTTGTATATGGGTATTGTGTTCTTGATTTCATTGTTAGGAACATCTAACTGCTTCAATTTCAATTTTTGGTTTGTTTGGTTTTAAATTTATCTTTAGCAATATACTCCTAGTTTTCTTCTAATTAGTTTTAGGGGTTCATCTTTAAATATGTCAAACCTTCAGCTTCACCATCCCTTCGAACAATCAGAGCTAACCATTGTGAAAATGACATGTCGTAGTGTTTGAATTTTGTTTAACCATAAATATCTTCACTTCATATAAATAAAAAAATGATAAAAAGATAGAATAATCATTTCATATATTTATGGACTTTTTTTATTATTAAATTGTAATCTTAATAAGAGGAGGATATCACTCGCGTGTTAGATGACTCTCCGATTTAGGAGATTTGACAATCATTTTCATTAGGCTCGGGAAACTGACCCCAACCCGGTTTACCGAACACGACGGATTTACCCGACTGAAATAAGGATTGGGTTAAGCGATTTCACCCAATTAATAAACGGTGCAGGATCACAAGCCGACCCGTGATGTTTACCTTTTAATTAAAGGGTTAGGTCAGGTTTTTGATTTTTGAACCGAAAACACACCTGATAAGACCCATTTAATAAATTCTATAAGAATGATTAGTTTTTTTAAAATTGGAAAATTACTCACAAAAATTCATTCAAATTAAAGATCTATTATTATAAATAATTTTATTGGAATCATATTCTCATTTAAATATACTTATTCGACACAATACCTTGGTATTATATGAAATATTACAAATATTTTTTATATAAACTATAATTACATAAATGGTAAAGGGTTAAGTGGGTGACCCATTAAAACAGTCGGGTTGGTCGTTGAGATTTCAACCCGTTTAAAAACGATTAGGTTTGGGTTGATAAGTTTAACCCGTTTACTATTGCGCGCGACACGTGAAACCCAACCCGACCTGATTGTAACCAAGCCTACATTTTTCATTTCACATCTATTGTGGATTTTAAACGTCAAAATTAATTAATCTTAAGCCGTGCATAATAGGGTTTATTAAAAAGGGTACATTTTATTGTCTTAAGAAAAAATCGATAGATCACCAATGACTAAACGAACAAGGGTTGCATGTACGAATTTCGTGTCGGTTCTAACCACGAACCTTTATTAACCTTTTCATCACTTACTCTTCTTAGTTTCATAGTCCAATGATGTACATAAGATGATTATTATTTCCACTGATATGACTAAAGAAATTGGCTAATATTGGTTCTATTATTAGATCAAGATTGATTTTTTTAGTCTAAACAGAATGAAAAGATGTGATAAGAAGGAAAAACTTACTTCATAATTAATATTGAACTCTATTCGTCTCTAGAATCTATTCTTTCTTATATATCTTTAATTATGCAAAGCTAACGAGCTTTCCCCCATGTGTTAAATATGAAAATATTAAAGAATATAAACATTTCATTACACCGATTGACGCGTAATTTTGACATGCATTTTAAAATTATACGGATACATTTTAAAAATGTATTTAGTTCTAATCTGACGTTTGTTAGCATATCGTATATTATATTAATATGATATCGAATTGAACTTCAAAACATGCGAATACAATATTATAGGGAAATCAAAGAAACTTGTGGGAGCAATTGCGAAAAAATCTTACTTGCTTAGAAATTATTTCTCCCTATTAAAAAAAAATACTCTTCCAACAATAAACAAAGATACTTTCAAATTTTGAGACAAAGTTGGTTTTTACTGCATTCTAAATGTTACTCTTTTCACTAGGGTCAATATGAAAATTCCAATCGTACAGATTGTTACAAAAGTAATAATGCTCTATATATGCATAACTAGCTTATACATTAGTCTCTTTATATTTTGGCTCCCGTTATTCCTTCTCAAATTGTGAATATAAACAATTGGTACCTTATAAAAATACGCACTCAATATCAATTTGATTTCTCTAAAATTGGAACATACGGATATATAGTTAATATGATACGGTGACATGTTAATTTTTTTTTATATTTTTTTCCTGATGTTACGAGTAGCAGCAAGTCCTGTAACGAGACCGTCTGATGAACATTTATAATAACCGCCATTGAAGCATACCCCCCGTGCTACTCTATGGCACGCGTTTGAATTAACGAGAAAAGAAAAATAAACCATATATTGAAATATTAGCAAAATAAATTATTGATTTGGTTCAAAGGTAATGTCTATTGCTATGAATACGGAACAAGAAAACAAATAACAATAACAACCAGAACTGAACACCACACGAAAAAACATCTCATGTAAATGAAAAAAAATCTGATCTTTATTCAGATACTCAGTTAATTACTTCTGCAAATAATATACTATACAGACATACAGTAAATAAAGCTCACTACTGTCACAGATCCCAACATACTGTGTTTCTGATCTTCTGTTTTTCTCTCTCCTCTTCTTCTTCTCTTCTTGTTTCTTCAACCTCAATAACAGTTCAGTCTTTCACTGTCTGATTGTTTGTCATTATTAAGCAGTAAGTATAAAGCAAACTCTCACCTTCTCACCCTACAACCTCAGTGGTCCTTTCCCTATACAAATACACACATACTCTCCTTTTCTCTCTCTCTCTCTTTCTCTCCAACTTTCTCTCTCTACTTTATTTTTTTCATCACTTTTGGAGCACACCCATTTCTTATTATCACTTGATTCACATACCCTTTTGATTAAATCCACCATTTTTTGGTAGAAATTGAGAAAGAGGGCAACTTTTTTTTAGGGGGAAGAGAATGCAGGAACAAGGTTTAGGAATGATGGGTGGTGGCGGCGGTGGTAGTGGTGGTTACGGCGGTTTGATGGGCGGTGATATGGCGTTTTCCGATCAATATAGACAGCTGAAGGCTGAGATTGCGACACATCCGTTGTACGAACAGCTGTTAGCAGCTCATGTTTCTTGTTTAAGAGTTGCAACACCAATTGATCAATTGCCTCTTATTGAAGCTCAACTTTCTCAGTCTCATAATCTTCTTCGTTCTTATGTTTCTCAACACAATCATAATCTCTCTCCTCATGAAAGACAAGACCTTGACAACTTCTTGGTAATAATTCTTTTTTTTTTCTCCCACATGAAATCACCCTTTTTTTTTACAACATGATTAATTAATGAAGAATACAGAAGTATGTTTTGGTCAAATGATTAATAAATTATCATTGTTCTTTTGTTGTGATTGTAATTCAGGCGCAATATTTGTTGGTGTTGTGTTCTTTCAAAGAGCAACTTCAACAACATGTTAGGGTACATGCTGTTGAAGCAGTCATGCATGTCGTGAGATTGAACAGAATTTGCAAAATCTTACTGGTATGTACGCGCTAATTCCTTTCTTTTAATTTGATACATTTTGCAATCCTGTTTGATGTATCAATATTTTTGTACATAGTCATAATTGGATCTAATATGCATCATCAAATCAATGATAGGTATATCTCATGATTAATGTGGTTGTGGTAGACCATTTTTTAATTAGAGATGAAAATCGATCCTTGAAATCGAGCTTTCCGTGTGAAATAGACAGTTAGTCCACTAAAACCGATACACGAATTAGTGTATATATTGTATGCAACATATGACAATAATTTTATGCTGTTAATGAACTTTGTATTCATTTGGGCTCCTATGTTTCACTGCTTTGATGATTGAGGCGTTTGGTAGGAGATTAAATATTTTATAATTTATATAGTTAATAAATATAATAAATAATATCTACTACTATAGCATGAAAATAATTTATTTAGTTTAAAAAAAAAATTGCAATTGCTTGAAGTGTTGACAAACAAGAGGTGGGTGTAGTGGTCCCCAAGAAAAGGAAATTTTAATTTTTAGTTAGGAGAAGATATAGTTAGTTGGTGGAAGGAGGGAAGCTAAGGGGAGTTGAAGGGAAGAAGGTGAGCAAAGCGGAGCTCTAACACACACACACACACATCTCCCTTCACCAATCAACAATATGAAAGGTACCCCTCAAATCGAATAATTATGAATAATGTTTGTTGGTTTCTAGAAAAAGTATTGCATGATTGATCTTTGATTAATCAAGATTACTATACACATAATTAATTAAGTGATGATGATTGCCAATTTGAGTGTTTAGTTACTATTAGGACGATAATTACAAATAATGTTGTCAGAATGTACGAACCATGAGAGTACATTAAGGAATGATAATTCTTTCCGTATTTGATGTGATTGGTTAGAAATACGTCAAATTGATTTTCAATGAAACATTCTCACTACAATTAACTACGTGCACTTATATATTAAAAATATTTCATACGTGTCATATGATTACAATTTTTAGAATCAACAAAGCATCTTCATTCTTATTTAGCTTGTATAAAAAGTATGAAGCGTAAATCTTGTAATCAAGCGTTTGTCTTGTATAGAAAGATAATAGGGTAATTGATTGAAATTTATGAGATTAAGTGTACTATATATGCTCACTTTTATTATGGCTTGTCAATCTAATCAACAGTATTAGAAGATTTTCTTTTGTGTTTTTCTAAAGATATTAGTTGTGTGGGTTTTTTGGCACATTGGTTCATAATTGATTGGAATTGAACTATGTACATATCATGCTTTACCAACATAAGTGTTTATCTGTTACTGTACTAGGATCTGTTGCTAAATTATTTGTGCCTTGCATTCATAAGACAATCATTGTATAGTCCATCCCTTGCCACTTCCACATAAATCATGAATCCAAACATGGGGTATTTCGTAATACCGAGTTAGCGACTCACCTATTGTAATTATCAATTCGGAGTATGTAAATCGTGAATTAACTTTGTAAAAACATACACTTCATGCGGATGTTTTCGTGTTCTTGGGTTGTTAGTAAAAAGTAAGAGGTCAACACGGTGAATTGAAGCAATACTTAACTCAAGTGATCAACACTCTACGAAAGCTTCAACACACCAAACTCAAATCTTCTCATAATCTCATGGAGTCATTAGGTTAATTCGACCGATCAAGTACTATAAGATTATAGAATGATACAAAGTCTACAATGAAAATTAAGCATGGTCAAGGTTGATGTAAGAGAATGTGTATGATGGATTAAATTTGTATAGAATTGCAGTCAACTAATTATAATTAAGTAGTCATCATGTTAGTTTTTGTTAACATTGACAAATAATATATCCATTGTTCATTGATCAATTATTGGTTGTTACTTGATGTGTAAGGAATCTCTAGGAAGAGGGTAGGAGAACATTAGAACAAACATGATTCACAATTATCATTATTATATGATATGATATGAAAAATTGAAATATATAAATACTAGAGCTTTTGATGAGGTTTAGCACCATAATTAATATTAATTAATTAATTAGTAATGTCGGTGGGTTGATAAGTTTGTAGACTTTCCTCCATTTTCACAAGACTATATCAAAACCCTCTTAATTAAGTTAATCAAAACAGTGATGGAATCTTAACTAACTCAAACTCTCTAATCGAATATAACCATTTTATTTAAATTTCGACTCAATTTTTGGTTTAGAACCACGGTCATCYTTCATTATTTAGCCATATAATTTTAACTTATTCCGTGTATTACATAGTGTYACGTCRTTGTAATTAAAAAWCGAGTGTAAAATGATCATGTTCAAGTAAACATACAGTTATATAGTTGCATTTACTAAGCCAAATAGTATCCTCAAGTGAAGCAGCTATTTATTTACATAACCTTTACTGATGATATTAGCAGTTAGTAACCTCTCTTATGCTTTACACATGCATGTTATGTCAGTATGAGTTAATGAGAATTCAATTTAATTTCTTTTTTTCTACAATTAGAAAACTGATTTTTATACCAAAATTAATACTGTTAGAATTTCCATCATTTGGTGTACTTTTTKWATCTAATTATTAGTCCTTGGTACAAAATTAGCTAATGCAATAATAGTCTCAACYTCTCATAACAACTGTACTTAAATATGGCATAATTGGACCATTTCTACCAGAYTATCCTACTACATAGTACATGTATGTATCTAACTAGTTAACTATTGATGATTATTGCAGGTACAACTCTYGGGGAAGGTACAGGAGCCACAATGTCAGACGACGAAGACGATTTGCCGTTGGAATACTCTATGGATCAGTCTTCAGGTGGAGATGCACATGACATGATGGGGTTTGGGCCATTACTCCCTACTGAATCTGAGAGGACTCTCATGGAGAGAGTTCGACATGAGCTCAAGATCGAGTTGAAGCAAGTGAGACCCGGCCTTTTGAATCTCATTTACAATCTGATATGATCTCCTTTTTTTTTTAAGGGACATGAAACATCCAAAAAAAGTATATGATCTTGATTATTGATGAAGTGTTTCAATGGCGAAAACTTGCAGGGATTCAAGTCTAGAATTGAAGATGTCAGAGAGGAGATTCTCCGGAAGAGACGGGCTGGAAAGTTACCCGGGGATACCACTTCTGTTCTTAAGGCTTGGTGGCAGCAACATTCAAAGTGGCATGTGTATAAGAGACAGCTCCGGAAGAGACGGGCTGGAAAGTTACCCGGGGATACCACTTCTGTTCTTAAGGCTTGGTGGCAGCAACATTCAAAGTGGCCTTATCCTACTGTAAGCTTTCCCTTGCCCTTGCCAATCAATGAAAGTACAAGTAAATACTTCCTCCGTCACAAAATAAATGTTACAATTCGATAATATATGTGAGCGGGATAATTCATTAAAATGTATAGTAACATCTAGTTTGTTAGAGAGGAATATAAAAAAATGAAAGAAATAGACACGTGAAAAGAAAAATGAACCAAACTAAGATCAATGTTCATGGATAAATAATTTAAGATAATTTTACAATGGCTACATTATTATTCTAGTCATTGTATTTGAAATAACATCTTTTTGAAAGCTTATGAAATGTCATTTTCAACGTATTGTTTAAATTCGAAAATGAAGTTATAACAATCGAATATTAATGGATTATTTATACACGTATTCATAGTCATTGACATCAACGTATATACGTTGCATTGTTTTTATAAAATGGTATGTAGGAAGATGATAAGGCAAAACTAGTGGAAGAGACGGGATTGCAACTGAAGCAAATCAACAACTGGTTTATCAACCAAAGGAAGCGCAATTGGCATAACAACTCTCAAACAGCAAACACCCTCAAATCGAAGCGCAAGCGATAGAAGCTAAGAATGTTGATGATCATATGCAAATTCATACTTAATTGGGGGTTTCAGGTTGATATATATATCTAACCAAAAACCATTTCCTACGCACTCTTTGTAATATACATATATCGTCTACTGAAATTTTAATGCTGTGAATTAGGTTATGTATGTGAAAGTACGTGTTGCGATCGACTTCGATCACTAGTATGTTGTAAAGGAAAAGGAAGGGTATATTCAATTCATAGAGGAGTTTATTAGGTTATCTTTTGGATTCTCAGTGATAAATATACTACTATTATCTGATGATATTTTGATTGTTTCTAATCCTGATTTTAATACATTTGCATAAGCAATGCTTCAAATCCTAATAATGGATATATTATAATGAGATATTATTGTATGCGCAGTCTCAACAACAATCATGGTCGTCTCATCGAATTTGAAACAATGCTTCAACTTTAAGCTCAATTCGTTACAACATTTTTTGATGGGATTTTCTATGAAATACCCATGAGGTTTTTGCGTTTTCTACAATATACCCATGCAAAAAATTTCGTCCACAATATAACCCTGAGGTTTGATACCCTTTCACAATATAACCTTAATGGTTAAATTTAACCAAACATAAGGTTATGTGTTACCTTAAAAAAACCAGAAAATATTTGAAAAAAGCAGTGACTATTCTTCCCACCACCCACCTCCACTTCCGTAATCCTCCCACACCTATTAAAGGTTAAGTTTAATTAATGGTTTTATAAACATTTRGTTATCATGTAGAAGGGTATCAAACCTTAGGGATATATTGTAGAAGAATTTTTTTGCAGGGGTATATTGTAGAAAACGCGATACCTTAGGGGTATTTCATAGAAAATCCATTTTTTGATTAAGTCCATAAACATTATTATATTATAATGTGCAATCTCATAATAGTGAGAATCACTAGTGTTTGGGGAAGATGAAAGATTTTTTCCTGAGCGAGAGCGAGCAAATTTTGGGGGTAAGAATCGTGAGAGGTAATAAATACTCCATCCGTATCATAATTTTCGCAATACTTTCTAAAAATAGGTTTAACATAATTCTAGTAACACTTGTACTTATTTCTATTTTTTGTAAGTTTTTTATGTTGATACTAAGTGTTACTATTTCTCTTAACGTAACCATCAAATTAAACACATCATTATCTTTATTTGGGACCACTAGTATAATGCTTTATTGTAACCACAAGTACAATGCATTTGTTTTTTATGTCTTCCCTCCCAAAAAAGAGTACTACTCAACCTCACTCCATCACACGACTCTCCACTAATCCAAATTACTCATATTTAGGAAATTCACACTCACTAATATGAGTGTTGTGAGAATTGCAATACGGAGCGAGTACATGACAAGTAGGCAACTAACAGTATGTCCTAGAACGAAACCCGTTGCGATTGAACCCCTATTGCAACGGTTTATCTGCTAAGGACCTAAGGTGTTGTGCTTAATTGTTGCATTAGCTCAAATCTTTGCACTAGATTGTTGTATTATCTTAAATCGTTGCACTGAATCGGTACATTAGCTCAAACTGTTGCAATAAGTCATTCCATTTGTTTTTACCGTCAATATAAAAGAGGAAATTACATGTGAGAACACCTCCTTATGTGAAAACACTTCTTATGTGAGAACACCTCTTTAATTTAGGACATTTGCGACAGTTTAGGACATTTTAGTGATTTACGACATTTGCACATACAATTTAGGATTTTTTGTTATTAACCACCTTCCAATTAGGAGTCTTTCAAATTAACCACTACCACATTAACTTATTTTACACAACCACCATACAATTATACAACCTTTTTAAATACCCACCACATAACGATTTTTCGACAAATTCCGTTGTAATGTGAGCCYCACTCCGTTATCTTTTCTTACTTCCCCAAATGTCCCACGATACTGCCACMCTCTTTCTTCTTCCTACAATTAACTCTCATCACCACCTCACTTTCCAATCCAAACTTCCTCCCAAATTAAAGATTCAATCTTTCTCTTTAATACCTTAAAAAAGATCCAATCCCCTCAATCTTTCTCTTTAAT
>SNQN01000231.1:0-30024 GCA_008642245.1 Bassia scoparia | reverse complement strand
CCTCAAAAAGATCCAATCTTTTTCCCAATTTAATCAAATTTTCCCAATTCACAAACGAATACCAAATTAGGGAAACTCGAACCACCGCTGCTGCCACCTTGTGACGGTTGCCGGAAAAGATGGAGATACTACAAGTTAGTTTCACTTGATGACGTCAATGATGACGATGATGACGGTGATCATTTATAGGTTACTGTTGTTACTGGAATTGAATTGTTTGAGCTGCCGGGAAAGTTAACTCTGTCGGTTGCTAATCGAAGAATTGCTGGAATTGAATTGTTTGAGCCTCAGTGAAGCAATCGTGGAAGAATTGGGGAAGTAAGAAATGGCTGATAGGACTCATTGAAGCAATCGTGGAAGAATTGGGGAAAGTAAGAAAAGATAACGGAGTGGGGCCCACATCTTAACGAAATTTGGCAAAAAAAAACTGTTTCGTGGTGGGTATTTAACTAAGCAAACCCCATATTTTTTTTATTTAATCAAGCAAACCCCTATCTCTCTCTTCCTCACCCACACGTATGTACAACCACCCCAACACCCTCCCCCACCCATGCCTCCACCCACACCCACCCTAACCTCGAACTTCACCCAGATCGCAACCACCCACCCACACCCACCATTGTAGTAGCCTCGCGACCACCAAAACTCAGGCCGCACCTACATCCCACACCTTTACTCACCTACACCCACGGCCCCGCACTCATAGACCAACACATGTAGCCCTTGACTACCGTCACCACCACCTGAAATTAAACTCCAACCACTCGAAACCAAACCCTAACCACCACATGAAACAAAGCCTAACCACCGAAATCTAGGGCTTCTTTCTCTTAGCGGTGGTAAGGGAAACACGAAAATGGTTGGAAATCAGAGGATGGGGGGTCGCGTTGGTGGTTAGAGGTCGTTGCGGTGGATGGAAGTGAGAGAAAGGGGTCGCGACGGTGGCTGGTAGTGAGAGGAAGCATTGGCGGCGGTGGCTTAAAGTGCAGGTTGCGCATGCGATAGTGGCTTGAGGTCGGGTCAATGGTTGAGAGTGGTCAGGGTTGYAGCGGTGTTAGGCAGTAGGAGTTGTGAGAAGAGAGAGAAAGTGAAGATGAGAGGAATGACTAAATGTTATGTAATCTGATTTTTATGGGGCAAATAATAACCCTTAGATCTTAATTATTTAATGGTACATATTTGTTCTCACATAAGTGGGGTGTTTGTGTTTGTGTGTGTGTGTGTGTGTGTGTGTGTGTGTGTGTGTGTGTGTGTGTGTGTGTGTGTGTGTGTGTGTGTGTGTGTGTGTGTGTGTGTGTGTGTGTGTGTGTGTGTGTGTGTGTGTGTGTGTGTGTGTGTGTGTGTGTGTGTGTGTGTGTGTGTGTGTGTGTGTGTGTGTGTGTGTGTGTGTTTTGTTATTGATTTAACTTGTTTATGGACACGTTTTACGTACGATCGATTTCTAGGTAATATGGGGAATGCTAAACAAAATCCGCTTTTATTGGAATCTATCAAAGTCCACATTTCGTGTGAACTTCCCTTATTACCCTTGCCCCTTCTAACATATCCACCACCACCAAGCCACCTCGTAACCACCGTCCTGACCCTGCTTGRCAACCACCCAACATCCTTAGTTTTTCATTTAAAAAAATTAAAAACCCCACACCAGAAATAGGCGAGGGCCACCGTACCAGCGRTGTGGCGCTTGGGTTAGGCGCCAACACCATGGTGTTGATGCCTAACCYAGGCACCACACCAYTGGTGGCCCTCGCCTATTTCAGGCGTGRGTTTTRTTAATAAAAATCGACACAAACAAGCAACAKGGGTCACGYCTGAGTATGGMGCCCAACCCATGGCAGCCGCCACGCTTGRATTAGGCGCARCCACCATGGGTTGGGCGCCATACTCAGGCGTGCCMCATGTTTTTTTATAAGAAAAATCGAAGTCCTTGGTGGTAGTCAAAGTCCTTGGTGTTCGTGGTGCTGGCCTGGTGGAGTGGTGGTAGTCGGCTTCGGGTGGTTGTTGTTGGTGGTAGTTGGCCTWGGGTGGTTGCTGGTTTGGRTTGTAGGTGTTGGGTGATCTGAGGGGTGAAGGGTGGTGTTGGTTGTTAGGGAGGTGGAGAAGAGGAAGAGCATATTGGGAAGTTCACACGAAATGTGGACTTTGATTTYAGTAAAAGCGGAYTTCGTTTAGCACTTCAGAGGTAATATTCATATGCAAATGAGAATTGCCCTGAAAAATTACTACAATTCWTTCGTTTTCGAATTCTTGCAACAAAGGAGTGTTTTTTTGACATATAAAATATTCCTWKGTTGCAAGTATTTGAAAACGGAKRAAGTAATTGAAATTTAATACAATTATATAACCCCTTTGAAAACTCATATCAATTGCAAGGGGGGTAAAATTATTAATGACGAGAAATAGTTATGAAAAAAATTGATTAAAAACAGAACACTCATAGTAACTTGACAATAGTGATACGACTAATGGGACTACGAGAGGCTATGCAAAATATCTTCTTAAATCTATAAAATTTGCAACGAACCTAAATGCATGGGAACAAATGAACAATACTAATAAAAGAAAAGAAATAGAAAATGAACTACTCGTCTAAYCCGTCTATCAATATATCGATAACTATTATTCCYTTGGTTCCAATTTATTCTTTACTTTTGCAGAGTTTTTAATACACATATTTAAACGCTAATATGTTATATTTCACTTTATAAAAAKTTATAAAATTTTTTTATTAAAAAACTACACATTTAGACGAATCTAACTAGATCTCATATGATTATGTACTCTCCGTGTATCCTAAAAAACAAACAAGGAGTTGATTAGGTTATCTTTTGGATTCTCGGTGATAAATATRTATACTGCAAGTACTATAACTCTTTCTTTCMTATAATACTATTATCTGATAATATTTTGATTGCTTTTATTCCTGGTTTTAATACATTTTGATGAAAATTGGAATGATTTGGGGAATAGTTTTGAGTTTAGATGAAACAGAAACAGTTTTAGGAACAAATTTGTGTTTTACAAGAAAATAGAAACAATTTTGGAAAGGGAAAATTTTCATATACCCYTGAAGTTAAACCTAATAAGTAATAACCTATATACCCTTAAGATTTTCGAGTWACCTCATGTACCCTTGAGGTCARGGATTAATAACTCAAATGTCATTATGACTAACGGACGTCAAGATTTTGTTAGGTTTCCATTCAATTCGTCATTAAAACGAGTGCCGTTTTTGACGATTAGGAGGCCCAAAGAGAACTATAAAAAAGGACCCTAAAAATAGGAACATATATAACTAAAAAAACACAAATAAAATATTCATTAGATTTCCAATTAAACCCAAAAAAAATCATGTATGCACATATTCTTCATACATGACATATAAGTTTCAACAAAAAAAGACAACCATTCATCGGGTGTTGTTTTTGCCTCYGACATTCCACTTCGCAGATTCGAATTCGACTCGACTTGTAATTTGAACATCTAACTTCGACCCTGATGACCCGATCCAAAATCGACTCTTAACCTCCATTTTTTAMTAAATGTTTTTATTTCTTTTAAAAATCATTGTTTGAACAATAAGATATCATAAATTCACAGTCTAAATATCAATAAAGTTAAAAATCTAAATAACAATAAAAATAAAAACCACAATAGTACAAATTACAAACTAATGTCTAATACTCTACTTGAAACTATTTCTAAATTAGTACAACATTTGACGAAGTCGGATTATTTCCTTGGATTATTTCTAAGATCCGAAGTCGACCCTCTTCCAACGTGGAGTCGGATTGTTTAAACAGATTCGGAGTTGATTTTTTTTTTAAAAAATCAGCCTCAGAACGTATTTTTTTTCCTCGAATCGGGGCGGATTCAACCTAGTTTTCCATCACTATCTGCAACTGACCAAACTCATCATTCGTAACCCGCAATATCAAATTTAAAGTAACTAAATCACAACTGTCTCTTATACACATCTAGATGTGTATAAGAGACAGATATATTACAATTACTAGTACAATATTGTCAACAATTATCGTCTCATAGAATTTTATGCATTAAATTTTGGAGTTTTTTTTTCAAAAACTAGCTTAATTCGTTAAACAACTTTTTGATGTAAATCCATAAGCATTATTATATATTTCCTCCGATACATAATAATTGCAACGTTTCCAATTTTTCACTATTGAATTCGTCTCGATGTGTACTTTATTATCATTTAATTTTAATAATTTTTGGATAAAATGTAACTAAAGATATTTAGAGTATAAAAGATGTATTGGCAGGTGTGAAAATGAATATCATGCAATTAATATGGATGAGAGAAAATATAAGCTACGCGATAATTGTGAGAATAAATAAGTACTGTTTGGAGAAGGTGAGAGATTTTTTCTTGAGCGAACTCGGGCAAATATTGGGGGTGAGATTCATGATTTCGTGAGAGGTAAYTGGTAAGTACATGGGCAAAGGATGCAACTAATTAACAATTAAGTTGAATTGAGTTTTAAAAATATTTGATGGAAGCCATAAGCCGTCATTGGCCCATGGTCCATTGCCCGTTGGACCTAAGGTGTTGTACTTAATTGTTGCATTAGATCAAATCATTGCACTAATTTGGTACATTAATTCAGACTGTTGCAATTAGTCGTTGTATTTGTATTCACCATCAATATATATAAAAGAGAAAAGTGTATATTTYGTATGTTTTGTTATTGATTTAACTACTTTATGGAGCCCGTTTTACACACGAGCGATTTCTAAGGTAATATTCATATGCAAATGAGAATTGCCCAAAAACTCATACCAACCCTTTTAAAAACTCATACCAATTGCACGTAGGGTAAAATTACTAATGGCAAGAAATAGTTACGAAAAAATTTGATTAAAAACTTAACATAATTAGTAGCTTGACATTATTGATTAAAAACAGTTAACAGTGTGCCAAACAGGCAGATGTGCAGCTAATTGCCCGTGACTTTAAAGTATTAGATCGCCATTTATCTAGACACTTAGCGAAAGGCAATTTTAAGACGAACTGGAAAGTGATACGCCTAAGGTTTTTTGGTGTATGGATCTTTAAAATAATTAAACTATGTGCAGGTTAATTTTATTGAATCGATAATCAAGTATAATAATGTATAATAGTTATTGATTATTATGTTTGGTGTGAGTTTTGGGAGTTTATTCAAAACTATGAGGAGTTGGAGGACATTTTGTGGCATTTGTGGTCTCTTATGTAATGGATATATATTTTGTAATCCAAGATCACGGATATGTATTTTTGGCTAACCGGATTTAATCAATTGGTTCAAGGGAGGGTTTAAGGGGACTTATTGACCCCGAGATATGTTTCTTGTGGAGTCATTTTTAGTCTTAGTGATGTATATTCTAATACAATTTCGTATAGTTAATGATTTAATATTAATTTTTCGTTCTCCTAAAAAATTGGCTTTAACATTTATTTTTACTTTACATTTATCATAAAGGAAGTAGAGGGATTAACTAGTTTTTGTTTCTGGGGTGGACATATTTTTTTCAAAATTTATGGAGAGCTGATTTGTCGCGAACTGTTTAGTTTTGGGGGTCTACTAAGGCTTAGGAAAAATTTCATTTTTACGGGGTTATAAAAAAAGTGGTCATGACAAAAAGTATAATGGAAGGACATTGTGACAGTATGTATTTTGTGGTTACTAATAATAACTGTTATTGCAAGTGATGAAAATATGTTTTTAAACAAAATAAAATTAATGGCGAGTAGAGAAGATTGTAAGCTTTTAGGGCGTGGATAGTATTGGGCGCGGAAATACGGATCAAACGTAGTTTGTATAGGTTAGCATTTTCAATCGATATATGTACTATCTGTATATAATGACTTAGAGCAAATTCCGGTTTGAGAGATATCAAGCTTGTATCAAGAGAAGGATCGTCAAGTAAACACGGATCGATAAATTTGGACGCATATGTGTGAAATTTTAAGAGGTTTCTTCAGTGATTCCTTTTTTGGTTTTGAGAACTTTAGATCTTTATTTAAACTAAAAATCTATGAACATTTATTACCGATCAATCAATGACTCATATATATTTGAGCTCTTAGTTCAGCATATATTTGAACAAATCTACGAATAGAGATCTAATTCTATATCTTAGTAGCCGCTATATCTAAAGCAAACATAGTACAAGCTAGATCTTGTACACTTTGCCATAGCATTGCTGTCGCCGATGTACGTGTTAATGTTGTTTCGTTATTCTGCACTTTGTTCTCTTTTTTTTTTGTGTGGCGCGCCACATTTCCTATCCTATTTTTCCGGGAATATTTATTATTGCAAGATATGCTTAGGAGATACTTCTCTGAAAAGTATTACGATGAATCGTTAATGCTAAAAATATTCAAAAGACTTAAGTTTAAGACAAGAGTAAGTAGTAGAACAGTATATGTATATAAAGGATATTTTTCTGACTTATGCAATAAAATGACATAAACGGTAATAGCAATAGCGACTAAATTCTCTAATATGTACATTAGTAAAACGTTGTATTATTTACATATATGATATACTATTGTGTCGATTGCTTAAACGTTAAGATATGCTAAGTATATACACGAACTAATATTGCATGTCATATAAGCATGATAAATTGAAGTGTTAGGTGATGGGCTATATGATAAAGTTTTTTCATTCACAACTGATGATTTTTTTTTGGTAAAACAAACGGCGAAGATTTTATTAATCAGAAGATGAAAATAACAATCAATTGTGAGATTGACACACATAATAGCTGCGCTACAATCCACATCTGCGCGTCAACCACAAAAGTCTCGAGCTGGGTTGAAGCACAATGAACAAAATAGGGTGGGGCCCATCGCAACAATCTCTCTGTCACTCTTTGATACACCGAAATGCAATATCGGACTAGTATCCTTAGCTAAGATTAGGGTGAGGTGAGCAACAAAATAGCACCTCAGCCCAGCTAGATACAAAGCGAGGACTACATAACAGGGGTGTCCACAGAAAAAAGATGAAAAGCTCAAAATGAGTCTGTATATCTCTCATAGTACGCATAGAAATTAAAGAGAAAGTGGCAAAGAGCCGGTCCTTATCACCGAAAGTAGACCGACAAATGAAGCTCCAATCTACAAAGAGAGTGAAGGCACTTACGGACCTTACTTAATATAGCAATTAACAGACACACGGCGCACTAAGATGTATGTCTTTCAAGAAGAACGGAACCGCGATCAATACCACTAATGAAGAGCCCTTCTCATATGGGCCAAAAACAACAGTTAGAACACGTACCACAAACAAAAACACTGGGGACAGGCACAGCGAATCATGCCAAACACTATCCCGAAAGTCTCAAATCCCGACACTTCATCCCTGTAAAAATAACACACCTGACCCCTATGACCGCAGCCATCACGCAAGCTACCGACTCGGTATACAGCGAATGGCAGAAAGTCAGAACGAAGCGCAATAAAAAGCGCCACTCCAGAATCAGAATCAGCAGTGATAGGCTTAGAGATAAACAGCAGAAACTTTCCAAGCTAGTCCAAAGCACGCGATATCACGGGGACCCATGTTGACTCCGGGTGAGCCAAACATTAGATCGAGGTGACATCATTCTTTTTATTGAGTCACAGAGACCAAGCGAGTCTGTAAGAAATTACTGATATAGATATTGTGTTAGTGACAAATTGAGCTTATTGCTAAATTTAGACTAAACAACGTTTTTATAACATTAAACATATAACTATTATGCCTAATACACCTAACATTACCATTCGATTCAGCGTCTCACAATATACAGTTGCGCGCGCTGTTAATGAAATCACTTGGTGAACACAGAAATCTGACACTGATATCCACATTGACGAAGACCTTAGCCTGAGATGGACTAAAATCGCCACGAAAAGATTCAAAAGCATTTATAACACAGCTATAACCCATAAATAATTAAAAGAAAAAAAAACACAGAACACCCTACAGTTATAGCATTTATATACGCCTCAACAGTTCTATCCGACATATGGTTTCTCAAATCATCACTCTTTTTCTGTGGCAGCGGTACAACTCTTCTGGCATAATACTTAACAAGGTACATTGATCATTTGTTACTCATGTTTCACTATGACAGTTTCCTATGTTTTTACTTAATTATAAGCATACTGCATGAAGTTCTTGTGCCAAGTTTCACTTTAACTGTATCGGAATTAATTGTGAATGATGGTATCAACAGTCTAATAGAAAGTTATTCGGAGGACCATAGTCACTACTGCACCAAATCGACACAGCAAAAAGACATTACATTTCTAAATTTATACTCGGTTCCTGTTGTTGGAGATAAGATATTGCCAAGCTGCATGTGTTATGGAAAAGAAGACCAAAGATATAAGAATTTCAATCTATAGTTGACTTCCACCCATTTAAACTCAACTAGTTTTTCATCTCCTGTTGGACGATAGCTCCGAAATTCTGTGGATACAATGGAAAATAAGAATTATCAATAGACAACTGTCAAGTCTGGAACGTAAAGGTCTAAACTCAACCCGCGAGGCACATCGATACGGACTTAATTTCATTTTCAACTTAGATCAGAAGTCTGTAACACGAGAGGATTCATATCAGATGAACGCAAGTACAACCACGAAGTGAGAAAGAAGTGAAAAACTTTACCAATAATTGCTTGAATAGTCCTTTTGAGAGCTAAAGGTACAGTTGGTCATCCGGGTGGAGGTACATTGAGAAAAAAATTTCTCGATGCGTAAACCATTTAAAAAACAAAATTATAACAACAACCATGGACTTCAGACAATATTGAACTCATATTTTCGTATGAGAGGATAGATGCCTAATGGACGTAAAATCGAAAGACGCGCGAAAACTATGACGACATCTGTCAGTTAAACAGAAGCGTCTGGCGACGAATAAATGAACTCCTAGCATCACGATGGGAGCGTTAAAGCTACATGTTAGACACACGAAAATTAGAGCACCGAGAAGCGGAGGATTACACGCCGCAATACTGTAAAAGGATCATTGAGGTTCAAAGCTCCAGGGCCCATTTGCTCAGTTGTTGAATCAGCGTACTTCATAAGGTGGAAACCTGTACAGCAGAAGGCAACGCAGTGGTAATGCTAATCACGAGAACAGTTATCAAGTCAAGCAACGATTCTCTTCAAATAGTGTGTTGCTGACTATCTCGAAGACGAAACTGGATATAAGTCTGCAGGGCGCGACAAATGAGGTCTAACAAGGTTGATACTCGGACATTTTGTTTTTGCGAAGTCAGGGCGGTGTGTTCACCGTATTCGGGTATTTGGGCTATAGTTTTTTACGAGATTTGTCCATTGATACTCCGATGCTTCAAGACTCGTAGGGACTACATGATCACAAGTCGGGTGAGACTTATGTAGATACAGTACACTTTAGACGTCCCTAAAACACCGATCCCGATCTCAAAGACCATCAGGCAAGTGATCACAGTACTAAAACACCTCGGCACATAAACCAGTCAACTATCGAAGCAGCAGTTCACGGGCATTTAGACCCAGAATAAAGAGGAATCATTCCATTGCACAATACACCTATTCCAGGGGTATTCAACACTTCAGACAACACCATCCTAACTAATAATATGATTTTATTTTTTCAAGGTCGGGATAGCACTTTCTAAGACTGATTATTTTCAATACAACTCTTGTACTATAGATTTTTTCGAAATTTTGTTATCCTCGAATATATGTTTCTAAGCCTCAATTTTTTGGCAATTTTCTCTAGGAAATTTTCCAGCATCTTGAGTTATTTGCGTATAATTAATTAAATATCTGAAAACAAATGCCAAAATTAGTACAAAAATTTAGGCATATACGTATCTGTAATCACTGATCTAGTTTTTGACAAGTGGAATGTTTTACCAAAGTAGTATTATGTTACCATCATGAGTTTTTGAGATTTATGGTAATATATAATATAATTCCTCTCTATGAATATTTTTTTTTTTTAATGGTTAAGAGAGGTTGAAGCACATGGATAAATTTGGGCATACATTGCGAGCAAGAGCTGTGGAGATTACATCCCCGCGGGAATTTGTATAAAGAGCAAGAGTTAATGTTAACGATGCTCTCGATGAAATCGCATAATCCCTTCGCATGTGAGACGTTAATTTTTATCATAGTACGACCAGAAAATGTCCTAAGAGCTCACCTATTATCACAATAACAAATAGCAATTTCACGTGGTCACCTAATTTGTTGTGTCTACCATACACTTCTAGTATTAATATCAAGTAATATAGGCGATAACTATCTACCGAGTAATGATCACGTGGCAGTCAATAATAAAAATAATACGGCAAAATCAGGAAAATATAATTATAGTATTTTAAATGTAGTTGAATTTATAACATATAACGACAAGATACATGTAACAGTTATTTATAGATACAATCTCGGGCTTATTCGAATTAGGAGTAAACTTATGACAATCAGTACAAAATGTCTACTTTTATGGGATAACAATAATCAGACATAAGAATATCGAATAATCACATATACTTCGCAATACATAATTTTGAAGAATAAACAGTCAATTTTCAAAACTAATAGTTAAATACATAATGATCAGTTTATTAATTCATGTGAACGATGTAATGTATTATAACGTTGCAAAATGTTAACCATATTGTTGCAGATTATTTCGAATGTGCAGTCGGTACCCTCGGAATTAGCGCAATTGGGCGCTCATTATAGTTGTACGTTTTTAGTGTGAGTGTTGGGTGTTATCGAGCGGTTACACCGTTAATAACAACAAGCATTTTGACCATGTGTTATAGGTCCTTTCGACCCTACATTTGCAGGACCGTACTAATGTGGATAACTTTGATAACAACATAATTAGAATAGTATATCCGTACAGGTTATAAAACTCACGATATTGTTAAAAACTCCGAGCGATAATTACAGAATCATCTTTCTAGCACCCGACCTATTAGGACTCTAGTGCTTATTAGCATGACAGTAAGTGGTACATCTTAAAACAAGATCCGCTTTTGTGTATATTAAGAGATATTTATTGCACATTCTTCCGTAAATGAGAGAAGACCGAAGCGAAATGAAGCCTTATCATCGCTGCCGCCATCTAAAAGAAATCTAAGGCATAATTATTTGTTTTCATAATTCTTCAATCAAAAAAATAGAAGAATTTTAGATAAATAATGCGTAAGTATTGCTATCTTGTACAGAATATAAGAAAATCGAAAAATTAGAATAACATTGACCACGTTAAAGATATAGGAAGAGGAATTGTATAAAGAATAAGAAAAGTAAAAATATCATAAATAAAAACACTCGTCGTGTACTCCACAAGACTACCCACCTTGAGCTAGGCAAATATATATACTTGTTACTATATGGAGTATATTAAATTTGTAATAATTAGATGAAGCTTTGTGGTTACATTTTAGTATTAGAATCGGGGACTCCAAGGCCCATTATTACGCATAGTTATTAATTCGGCATAGAATTCTTTCGAAATGTCAATGCTAATGAATGTATCATCGGACTTGTTGATCTCTTTCCAGAATATTGAGAAATTTTTAGGGTAATGAAAAATTACTTGGAATATACTTGTTTGGGACGGTGGTGAAATGGGAACGAGGGAAAGTAGTTATAAGTTACACCTTACTTTTTTTTAGGTGTAATTGGTGGATTGACGGCTCTCGTGGTTGTTGGGGGACTTGAATTCTCCTACTCAGCTATGGGAAGCCACCTCAAAATCTACCCGATTTGGATACCTTGCTAACACCCGCCAAGTATGAGGAAAAAAGTGGCATGAGAATTTGATGGCCGTTTTAGGCACCAATGTATAAACATTGCACTAGTATTCCCAGCCTAATTTCAGTTTGAAGATATTTGTACGGCTAGCATTTGACTGAGAGAGATGCAGAAGAGCAGGAGTGTATAAAACTATGGCATTTAAACTCGGGCAATTTGTTTTACACATCAACATATCAGAATTTAATTTTACAGTAAGGGGGTGAAGTCGCGTGAAAATTCAACGGGTATGACACCCAGTTGATTGACATCCATAACGGCTCCGTCTAGTCTGAGTCAATTACATCCCTAAGTTTCGTGTCTGCTTCTAAGGAAGTATAACTACAATTCTCTCGTTCTGGTATATATTGGTAGGTTCATTATCGTGAGTCTGGTAGATATATAAGTCTTTTAACTATCTTGTCGAAGTATTCATTTTTCAAAGAAAAACAATTATTGGTGGTTACGCACAATCAAATCTGGGTTCTTTAAGATAATGTACAAATGTTTAATTATTGTTCATATGTAAAAACTAAGGGTACATAGTAGGTCTTTGATTTTTTACTTTAATAGAAAATTGTAGCAGGACTATTAAGAACGTTAGATGGGTTTTAGACAATAGATTTGGTCGTTGTAAAGTTTATACTTTCTTTTTTTGTCTTATGACACTCTTGATACACTTAATGACAAACTAAATAGGTAGTTATCAGCTTCAATCATGATAAAATTATACGCATGTAAGTTAGTATGACTTAAGTACGTGGGTAGAGTGTTAACTTTTGTCGAGCGAAATTCTACATTACCATAAAGGCGATTATACAATGTTTCACAATTAGGTCAAGTCGAGTTAAAATAATGTACACTTTTACGAATCTCTTCTTTCGTCCCAAGTTGATCTGCAATTTTTTGGTCACAAGGCTCTTTAATGACAGCTCAACAGGGTAATTACTGGGGAATCATGGGTACAATATCAGCGTTTTAAAGCACAGAAACCTCGGTTTTTCAGGGTTCTATCGAAATGTTGTGCCGTCTATCGGAAGAACACAAGAAGAATACGTCATGAGTTCGACCTAAGTAACCGTGCCTCTCAGTCTCACTAAAACACGTATTCAGTTTTTTTATTAGACGTTGGATCGACTCGCTGACAACATATGGCTTTCGTCAATGCGTGGCCGGTACGGAGTTAGAATATTGTTAACTTTCAGTAAATGGTAAAATTGATAAAACCACAATTGGGTTGATTTTTAATCTCTTGTTTGTGTAATTCCTTTTGTATACTATGCCTTGTTCTGTAATTTTACTTTATAATTTGTTCATTTGTACTCGTTTAAAGATTTAGAATTTGTACTATGGTGGGCTAGAGAGATGAGAATCGACTTATATTTTTGGTGTAAAGGGGCAATTGAGGCCTCACAGACTAACTAATTGTATTTTGTCTGCGTCAGTACCATCATAATCAATCTGGGTTTGAGGAAGGGTTTTCAGGTTCGATCCGTCCTGTCTCTACCTGTTTAGTTTTGTGGGTATCACTCTCTACTAGGGACTTGTACATTATTCAATCTCTCATGCAATGTAGTCTGGGTGTATCTCTCTAGATTGAGAAGTTCCATACTGCAGACAATATTGGCGCCTTTGGAAATAAACTATAGTTAGACAAGAACATATTTGTTGAGATGAAAGGCAAATTAAGAAGTAGTATATGAAATCATTTTCGGGTATCTGGGTGTTGTTATCTTCACTGTCGGACGCAAGTAATATAGAGTAGTTCGGGTAGATGAGAGACGAATTCTAAGAATTTTTGTGACGCACACATAGAATTATGACTGAGAATTGTATTGTTCTCTTCAAGAGACAATTACATGACACACACACTATCAAATGCAAATGCAATTTGAATGGCATTCGGCTATGGATCATCTCTAGCCAAACATGTTCACATTTAAAAATAACGCACCAGATGCCGCTGTAGTCTTAAGCTAAATAGGCTTTAATCCAGCTCAAAGGAGTCAAAAATTTTTTTTACACATTTGTCATCCCGTTATCTTTACTCCTCTTCGATAAGAAACTTGATTCTTTATGGACTTCATACCGAGGTACTCTCTCTCTCTAATAGCTCCACGAATAGGTCACTTGAGCTGATTATTAAGTTGTGAGTGTGAACACCGAAGCTAGTTCTATATCTAATTTTTATAGTCGAATACAAACCTGAGTGATTTTACAATGCACAGGAAAGCATCTTAATACTAATCAACACATGTTACCAATTTTTGTATAAATGTGAGATTATTTGTGATTGGTATTTTATTTTATTTATTTTTATTGCGATGTTAATATCACAAATATGGGCTAGATTTAGTCATAATATTGAAACTGGATTGTTCAATCAGGGGTCTCTTCTAAAACAAATTTTTATATTTCTCTAGCAGGACAAAAGACTATTCTGATCAAAAGAGTTGTTTTGTAAATATCAAGCCACGTTATTTATTCAGAGGTGACCATTAATTCAATGTCATCTTGTAAGAAGTATTTCATAAAAAGTAATAATGTTTCGTTAACCGTCTGTGAGTATACGACAACCGAGTTTTAAAGTATTGTTATTTAAACACACGCAGGGTGGAGTTTGGAACACTCGCTCATGTATACGGGTATTGTAGCTTATTCAAATCGAACGATACTTGTTATTTTTTTACTGCTAGTGGGGAACCAAAGATTATCTTTTTCTTTTTTATTACATCATAATAAGTCAAGATTTAGATTATAGTCAAGAAATTTGCAACTTATATTGTGGGAAGAAGCAACCACAAATTAGGTGAAATGTGGCTCTTGGACCTTAAACATGTATCTTGGGTCGCGTCAAACAAAGTTAGAGTAGTCAGATTGAGTCAGCCTAGTAAAGATTATTAACATTGTAGCGAGTTTTAGGGCGAGAATAAGCTGCGATTCGATTATCGGTGAACCGGAAAATAGTGGAGGTGTGATAGTTGTATTCTCTGATAAGATGGCCAGAGGATGTTCAATTCCACTAAGTAGAATATTTTCAATTATATGATTGAACGTAAGACCAAGGGAGAATCCTATAGACCCTAAACGTAGCACGGAGATAGGACGATCAAGTCAACTTTAATGATTGGGAATGAACGTGAGGTCTAACGATTGAGAAGCTCTCGAATCGAACTTTCGTATTGGATACTCGGGGATACTCGGCACATCCGGGAGGATCAGAACCGACGGGATGGGTTGTTAGATATCTAGAATTTCGATCTTTCTAAGTCAAGACTCTTGGGTGGCTTACATCAATTCTCTAGTAAGTCAGACAATAAATGTATCATAGCGTTGGAGAAAAGGTGTCTTTTGTTGTGAACTTTTAGGGGGCTATTGTGATTAAGTAGTGGATAGAAAAATGAAACAGATGGGTCGATTCTGCTTTATCAAAAGTTAATTAACAATCCCTCCTAATCTCCACAGATCAAAGTCTATGGTAACACTTGACTAGTCAGCTCTTCTCTGATGGTGCTAGAGACGTCCCTTCATGGAGTATTTAGATCAGATAGAGCAACCATCTTCAAGACAAGATCGCAAATCGGCTCCTGCATTATCTCGTTTTGTTTTTTGCGAGTCATGGTATACACACGTATTCTAAATGGTCTCAATCTCGTATAAATGACTTTTAGTAAGTTCGCACGAGATGTACGTAGATGTGATTCTGCGTGTCTTCTGAATTGTAATGTGGAATAGATGTAATAACTAGAAAATTAGAGATTATGACATAGGGGTGGGTAGTCGATCAGAATTTGTATTTTTCTCGAGTCTCGCAAATTGAAGGTTGTTGGAGTGTGAGATGCTAGATCGTATGATCATTGAAGACAGTGTGGTGATATAATCTGAGTGTTATAATGATCATTCCCAGAATTGAATAGATTATTTTTAGTAGGACGCAGAAGTGTGTTTTCTCATATAGCTTCAAATCTCTCTCTACGCCGATCTCATGTGCTGCTTTAGAATATTGTTTGGAATAGCATATAATGAATTGTAATTCTTCTTAAGTTTCATACAATCCAAAGTGTTAGTGAGTACACAAAAAATGTTCGTGACATATTCTCTGTTAAAGGACCATAGTCGCGAAAAACACAGAAATACAAAGTCAGGGGTTTGCATTTGGAGCTCGTTAATAAGAGTAAAATGTTAATTATAGATATCAAATAAAATAGAATCAACGGTCGTGAATAAGTAAAGATGCTTCTTGCTGAAGGGGATTGTGAAGAGTTGATGGTAAAACGAACACAATAAGTCCCAGAAAACTAAGATTGCAAGATTATTGAAGTGGAGTAGTTAGTATGGATTGAGTGTACTACCGGACATACCTAAGATTACCTACGTCAAGCATTGAGGGGTACGCCTTCACTGTTGAAGAAAGACTATATTGGGAGATTAAAGGCATAATCCGGTTATTTTTTTAGGTCCACGCTTTCAACATTCTGGCAAAGCTGTAGACCACTTAAAAAGAAATGTTCATTGTGCAACTGTCTGAAACAACGCAAATCCAATACGCATGTAATTCACATTTTTTTGTATTTTGAAAAAATAGAATATAAATAACTACCAACTGTCTATGCTAGGGCATTAATAATTGTCGAATCACTCAGTAAATAATCGACCTGATGACCTAATTAAGGAACAGCTACCGGAAATATGTGAAGTCAAACTCGAAATTATTGAGTAAAGGTCAAATTACGAGGCAAACATATATTTCTTTCGGTTTTCTCGATAGATCTCACCATGTGGGCAGGTACGTGTAGATTTCAAACAAGTTAGCACTGGCGATTCTCATTGCTTTTTGTTTTGCCATGTCTTTGACATACTTATCCAGTGGGCTTTAGAATAGGTATGGAATCTCTCGATAACCATATTAAGTAGATCAGGACTATTAATTAGTAAAAGAAATCATCCGTAAAGCACACAAAAGCATTGTCATTTTCAAATTGAATCGGAGACAGAAATGTTTATAAATAATTTAAAATGCATATTATTTATTTATATTATATTTCTTTTATGATTTTCTATATGTTTATTATTGAGTCGTTATGGTGTGTATTGTCCTAATGCTCTAAACTGAATTTTGTGAACTTAGCAGAATCAATCGCAGAAAAATTCAACTACATTACGTAAATAATTCTCATACGCGGTAAGAAAACAAAAGCAACTATTATCTAGCAGAGGTGATACCTATTCAATTCCCTGGGTTAAAGTTCGACTACTATATCTCTTTATCAGAGATTTGCGTCTTCGTCTGTAGATTTATAAGTTCACACTCCAGCTTTTATATCTGTTTTGTCAGAAAAATGTGGAAGAGATGTCGTGCGTCATGTAATTCTTAAGAATAATCGTAATCGCTTAGAAAATCGAGAATTACTTAGTATATGCTTGTGCCATACTATGTGAAATTATATATGGTTCTTTGGTAACTACGTTATAGTAAGAACAATAGCATACTCTTTTCAATCTTGTACACACACATCTTCGATATACTCATGGAGTAGAAACATATTACGCAGAGAGTCGTTGCTGGTATTATTATACTCGCCTCGATCCTAGCAGCGTATATACGCAGGCAAAGATGAGGAGACGCGCTATATACAGCCTGTGTAGGAGGTTGTGAGAGTATAGGGCTATCTGTCCTAAAAAAATCGATTTGAGAGATTGACAGTACCCACTAACACGCTATAAAGGTCAACTTTTCTACACAGTCAATGACTTTCAACCAATCTACACAAGAATACAAGATTATAGAATATAATACGCATTAATGCTTGAGTTTGTTCTTCCTACCGCAGCCTCAATTAAAAATACGTTGCTTGCCTCTCAGACTATTGAAAACACGATTTCAACACAAGAAGGCCGATCTGCTATCTCCACTCAACTGGACACTCTTTTAGAGCATGATCTCATTTGGCAACGGCTCGCAATGACGTGTTGTTACGTCATAACCAAGCTAGAATCATTATTACATTTATCAAGGATTTTTCACGTTTTACTGTATATTTGCATTCTCTAAATCTTTATTCATGAATTACATCATTTCAATCAGACTGAAGTATATTTTTTCATCTCAATTAGTCTAGATTCCTATTAAAGCACGAGTCTTTTTTGCGTTTCTTACTCGATTCGTTTTGACAAGCGAAACAAGGTTATCGTGAGTAACTAACTGAGAGAATTTGAAACATTGTTTAAACACCTATAATAAGTATAATATTTATCATATCTTTAATTAGCTGTGAAATTAAAACAAAATAGTGTTCTTGAGTTTTATGTATTTTAAATACACAATGATAGAAACGATTTGGACGGATGAATATAGATTGCCATGGGTGACAAATAATTAGTTCAGGATTTTCAAGATAGATGGGCATGCGTTAAATTTTCTAATGTTATGTTCGAGAATATGTTTTTGGCTTTTTCGAGACTGTTCATTTCATTTCATTATATCAATTAATTATACTATAAATTTTCTCGACCATTGTTGGTCTTCTATGTCAATCACTCAAACGATTGTTTCTTTTCAATTCTTGTATAGTGACGAATTTCTAAGCAGCGAAGGAATATATTGATTTGGAGTTTAGGTGTAGACTGTTTTATTTTATGGCAATGACAATGAATTGTCTAAACGTCTTTTTAGTCGTTTTTTTTTTAATCTGAGATTTTGTGTCTTGTCATAATATCAGTTTTCGTACAGTGATCATTGTAATATGGCTGTGGGTAAGAAATTCGTGGGAATTTTCAGATTCTTATGTTTGTCGTTATGAATTCAACATGATTGTAACACTGTCTCATGTTTTGTTTAGTCGCTTTCAAGATTTGTTTTAGCCGGAGTAACGTTGATGATGTTTTGTAATTGTAGTAATGAAAAAAGAAAATTAATTTTTATGAATGTTGACATTTAATTAAGGTATTTAGTTGAAATTTAAAGCCTATGGTCCGCATTATTTGTGTAAGTTCTTTGTTTGATCATGTTTAATTAGGATAAATTGGATATAGTATACAAGAGTTAGATTTTAAGTTTTTGTCTAATTAATTGATAGAATCTGTAAATTGACATTGTAATGAAGGGAGATGAAAGTCAATTCATAAGTGCTACGGATCATAATAAAGTTAGGGTTGAGTGTGGAATCGGAACTTTACATATGTATGCAATGAACTAGGACTATGGGGACGGGGACACCCGGATTCTTTCCTTCCTTTACCGCGCACTCAACTTTATAGTTTTATATGAGGATTTATATCAACGTTAGATTACAATAATAGCGTCAAGACTGGAAATAGAAAGTTGAGCCATCAATCTACTAGGATCTCCTCTCTATTGGTAGCTGCCTAAGTAGGAGTCGTTTCAAAGAGCTGTGTATGGCGATTTAAAAGAAACGCACTTATCTGCATTCAGTGAGTGGATAATTTTTTGGATGCAGGTAGCAATTATATATGATAACGCTTTATCTCATGAGTAGATTTGCACTATAATTCCGGATAACGACTAGCTAAGTTTAATTCGTGCTTAGTCTCAGTCTAAATAAATCGTTGCGACTTAAACTAACGTCGGAATTACAGATGGAGAATAGACGAGCGAGTAGGAGTGGTTCGCAGGCCGTCTACGTGCGGGTGCGGATTGGTACTGAGATAATATATCCGCTACCATGTCCCCGAACGCCACGATGGTTACTGATTGGAGTGGGGCCATTGTTTTGACACTTAAGTGCCAGATCGATGCGCTGCGTTGACAGGGACTTGGAACAGCAACTCGAGTGTCTCCGGGCGTTTCGGGTCCCAAAACTTTCCGCTGGGATTTACAGGCCTTTTTAGTGCATTCGGAGTGTGCTGGGCGACCTCCTTCGTACCTACGTTGTAGGCAGATCCTGTTGACCTCATCCGAAAGCTAAATCGAATCAGCACTCCAACTGCAGATGCGCGTTAGGAGTGTTCGGGTGGGCTGTTCAAGGGCCCACGCAAAGCACCTTCGATTGCGTACCTTCCGGAAAACGTCCGGTCGCGCATCGGACCTAGATAACTCCCGTTTAATTATGTCTGATGGTTATGTCTGAAGCGAGCACAATAAATGACAGACAGTCGCTAAGTCTGACAAGAAATTTCAATTGCACTTATATACAATCAGTAACAAAAAGTAATATCTTATAATCTTTGCCTGATTTTCTACACGTATGAAAATGTGGTATGTCAAGACCAAAATCTACCATTTAGCGCGTAGATTGTGAACTATTGTTAGAAGTTAAAGAACTCAGAAGTCTAGCATAAATTTTAAGGAGAAGAAAATGTTACGAGAAATTGTAAGAGCGATCAGATAGATGACGATAGGAACCAAGGAATGACTTAATATGTTTTAGGTAACTAATCCCACTAGAGGACGCTGACTGAGGCATTTTATCGTAAAAAAAACATCGTGATGTGCATTTCGAACAGAGGCATAAATCCGTATATTTACCAATATCTAGCTAGGTCTGGGATTTTCTATGTACAACATGCTTCATTAGTGACCTGGAACTACTGGGGAATGTCACAAGTGTTTCTGAAAGAATATCCTGTTCGCGTACCCTACTTGTGTTTACCTGTACTGAGTAGAGAATCATTCTGTAATTATCAAGTATATGCTTGGGGTAAGAAGATCGAGTACATTGCAAGAGCCAAAAATGTCACCGTAAACCCTGAGCTATTTATATGGTAGAAATTATCAGGATGACGGAATAGGAGTGGCAATTGAGAGAAGAAGGACATGATACATCCTCTAGGTATCAGACTACGTTGAATAGGTGCTAGGTCGCTTAATGTCGGAAGCTCACTCAAGCTGCGCTTGGGAGTATTCGTGTACACTTCACACCATGTACGCTAGACAATGGCAAGCAATCATCATTGGGAAACCTGTTGGCCTTTATTCATATTGCTAAATTTTGAACAAGGAAGTCATTTGAATGAGTGACTCTAATCTCTACGTAGCCCAACTCAGTTGGGTTGAGATCAGAAGGGGGTCTGAAAGTTGCATTGAACAATGGTTTATGTTACAGTTTAACTTGTAATTAAAATGGTTTTTATTATTTCCCCCTCATTCCCAGTCTCTAGTTTTGATCAGTCTTAATTCTCTAAGATTACATACTTGTGGTTAGAGTATTTTATGAGAATTCTCCTGTATTAATGGAACTTCTTTTGCTAGACTCTGGGGTCTTCGATTAGAAGTTGTGGAGTATTTCTAGAATGTTTTAAGTAAATTTTATTGTTTGTCAGAACGCATCTCTTATTTTATAGCTTTTTTTGAATCGTGATCGTATTTTTAATAGGGAAAACTGAAATTGAAGGGCAAAACTGTGGGGTTGTCTTGACCGGAGAAGTAGCATGAGAGCTTAGGCATTACAGTCGGAAAGCGAAAGGCTAAGCAGGTAGAGGAAATAGCATACTAAAAACCCGATCTAGGTAAAGATGTTTGGTTAAAGAGATAGGCAAACGGATTCGGAGCTTCAATTCATCACAACGGTCCAATGATTAGCACATTGATGTTTAAAACCGGACACTGATCTCTGCGTCACATCTCTGACCGATACAGATATTTGGGTTCTGGTTCTAATTTTGGCCGTTATTTTCTGCATATTGGGGCTAGGTTTACTAAAGTATATAGGCTTAGTCAATTGTGAGAGCAGATTCTGCAATTCGATGATTTGCATATGAGTATAAAAGTATGAGCAGCGGCAAATCAGATTTACCATTCAATAAAAGACAAGAGGTATCTCTTTTTACTTAGAGGATGTCACAGTTTCCCTCAACTTTTTAATGTAAGACTCGGAACCAATTTTTATAGTTGATTATTATTAGATTAGCTTCTATAATTAGCAGAAAGTCTCAATTAACTTATGCATTGTTATGGAAAAGGAAGTTAACCTCTTAGTTTTTGGTCATTCTCCACTATCTGGAAAGCTCACAATAAAGTTCAAAATCGGTATTCATAACATGTTCTTTTCACTTGTATGTGGGATAGATAATTGGACTTATTAATTTCCTCCTCTAATAACTCTTTCTAGTATTGCTTTCAAGTTTAGTGTTATTATTGTGCATATTTTGTTATGTTTCTAGGGAACTTAAATCAGCAAATTATCATGTGTTAAATTTTCAATTTCTTGAGTGAGTACTAGTTCCAACTGGTTGCATAGAGGGCTCGATTTGGTAAGGATAGAATAAGCAAATTATGACAGTTGGTTAGTGGGTCAATTTGGCTTGATTCATATTTCTTGACTTGGCAATAATATACGATTTCCTATTAGATTGTTCTTTAATGTTAATCAATTAGCGTGAAGGGCTCCTGACTTTTAAATTGTCTTATAATTTGAATTAGAGGGGAAGTCACAAGTCTCTAGTATCATGACGATTGCGGAAGTCTACGAGACTTAGCACACAGATCATAAGTCAATAGGTAGAATGAGACTATCTTTTAAGGATCGAAGAGATACGGTTAGGAGTAGTTTCTATGGTTCAATTGATTTGCGAGATAATATTTGACCCTAATATTTGATTATGCCTGTTGTGAAATGGTTGTGCCGAATTATTGTGGAAATTTTTCGACTCAACTGTCATTTCTGCTCAACAGGATGAAAAAGAAATTCAAACAAGGAGTTTCAGTTGCACTAGATCGAATCCAGACATAGCCTAGATTCCAGATTTAATCATTATTAGTATTTTGATCGCTATTACTTTTCGTAGTTTTTTTTAGATCTTAATTCGTTGTACAACTCAGAACCAAGTGATTCTCTATTATTAGTTTAGATGCGTTGCGGCACTATGTTTAATCGATATTGGTTGCTTTCACCTGGATTTAGGCATAAATTCAAATGTCACTCGAATTACGGGAATTACGCAAGCCTGTTAACACTCAGCTGCTATAGTTAGTGTCTAAATAGGTACTTTATGAATAGGCAGACGTAAAGCCTGGTCGAACAGCTTGGTTCGAGAAGGAAATGAGGAAATGATCTCCAGAAGTAACGAGCACACGCTGAGATTGTGTTCGGAAGTTGGAGAGAGAAAATACTGCATTGGCTAGGTTACTAGAGGTGGGCTACATTAGCAACAAAGGGGACTTGAATCTGAATCAGTAAACACTTTTCATTCCCTATTCGTGAGATGGGCTATGTAGTTTAAAGTGTCACGCTAAGTAGTACGGAATTTCAAGGTAAATGATTAATAGAGTAAGTATTAATGTTATATTGCACGGATGGTTTAGTTATCAATATCGGATCCAACATCACTCAGATTTCAACGCTTTATTGTGATGTGTTAAGATTATGTTTTGCATAGTGTGGTTCACCCAGTCAGTACTCGCCTCATCAGCGCCTAATTTTTTAAGCCAATTTCTCGCTTGTGTTTTCACTAATTTTTCACATTGGATTTTATGCTTGGTTGGAGTATTATGTTTCTAATTTATTTTGTAGAAAGCACAGTTGTGTCTAGAGTCATGGGCTTGGAATCGACTCTTGGGAGCTGAGGCTTTTGACTAGTCTGTGGAGGTCTCGAGGTCAATGCCTACTCAAAAGGTTATTTTTGTACTAGACCAGGGTCTCCCATCATAACCCGAGTGGGTGGTTTAGATACCTCCAGGCCATTAACTTAGGCCGAGAGGTAATCCGGCGGGGGTTTTGCTACTTGGTACTACCTAAGTTCTTAGAAGATTTTGGAGTTGTCTTTTGTACAGGTTGAAAATAGTCTTAGACTTTTACAAACTCACATTTATCGCACCGGGGCGGTCTTTTCCACATACCCCGGTCATGAGGTCAGTGATAGCTGTAAAACATTCTTTCAATTGGCTCTAGCAATAAAAGAGTTTTTGAGCTTTAGGGATTTTTTTTCAATGACTTGCGTACTCCTTAGTCCTTCATTAATAAGAATGAAAGTTGGGTTTTTCCAATACTTCCCGGCTCGGGAACTGCCGGTCTTACACTTTCCTCACTGAGCACAACACACTGTTCTAAGAATTATTTCCCTACGAGTAGTTTTTTGTTGATGGTGTTTTTTTTTATTTTTAAGGAAGTATTTTAGTTTCTTGGCGCGCAGCGTTGGGATTGTTCAATGAACGTTTTCATTCCTTTTCAAGCTTTAGAGAGGGTCACCTCGGGGTTCTTATGTTCTTGAGTTTCTTTTTTTTACGCGTGTGTTTGGACAAAATAATTGCTTTGTCATTGCATCATATTCAGATGACTAGTAATAGTGAAGATAAGATTGAGAAGGTATTGAGTTAGCGTAATCAATTATTACTTTGGTCTGTATAGTTCTGTTTTTTATGGGTACTTGCTTAGAAATTACTTTTTTGGTATGTGCATGGAATTCGGTATCCATAATATACTTTGTTTAATTTCAATATTGACTAAATTCGGTATTGAGATAGTTATTTACTATCTAGGGCTTGTGGCTAGAAACTAGTTGGCAGAAGTGGAGAGTCAGTGAGTTGCTTGTTTTTGTGTGAATTTTTTTCGGGGATTTAATCTTGGAGTTTATCTTGTGTGAATTTTTCAATATTGGAGATTGTGTGTTTTTTATTATATGGTATTGAAATGTGCATATGTTTTTGGTCTCTGTAATTTAGCACAAAGATTTTAATATCAATTTAATAAGGCTAATATCTTTATAAGCGAGAAGCTGCGAGGTTTGAGTGAAGGAGTTCCTCTTTGACCTGTTTGAACGATAATCGGATAAGGCTTTACTCAATGAGATTTGTAGATATGTTCTTGTGTGTGGGAGAATTTCTCGATGGCTATAACGAGAGTAATTAATTTGGAATCGCTTTGTTTTGAAATAGCATCATCCTATCCCAAATTGTTGTTCTTAAGTAAAAAGTGGAATTTAAAGGGAGATTAAGGAATCCATGATGCTCAATTACACGTGAATCCTCTTTTGTCAACCACATCATATCTTGAGGTTTTTTACATATATTGAATTGTTCTCTTGTCAACTTCTGTGCTATTGGTTCACAACTAGTCTCTTCAAAACTCAAAACTTTTAATTGTTAGCGATAGTGGACATTGGGATCAATTACAAATCTCTGTGTTGACATTTATTTTGTCCTTCAAGTGGTTCGACCCTACTTGCCCGACTTATACTAGTTATGCGGGTCAAAAAACTCAAAGGTGGACGGGTCTTCAAGTTGATATTTAGAGCATTATATTTTTTTATGGTGAAATAAACGACCTATTCACCTAATACATTATTAATAGTATGCGTGGAGAGCAACTCGAAGAAGGGTTTTTTAAAGAATATTAAGAATTAAAGCCATACAAAAATATTCTGGCAATATTGACAGATAGGACATAAAACTTTCTTTTGACAAAACTGTAAATCTAATTTTCCTAAAAAACTTGTTTGAATTGACTTAATATTGCCCTCGAGAATAAATTTTCACAACCACCAAAAAACCAAATATATGACTCTCCTACACTTAAAAAATCACTACAAAAGCCCACCTCTCCAAAAACTAACTATCTCCTTTAACACACCATACTTTCAAGAAAGCATACTTGGACACACAACCACAAAAAAAATTAAAACAAGATACACTCTATGACAAACAACAACCCACCGACAAATATCGAAAAGATGAAGCGAAACCACAGAAAATATAAACCACTAACAACCTATCAAACCATTATGAAACAGGTAATAGGGCAGGGTGCAGAGTTTGTACAGGGGAACATAACGGGTCAACTCAAAAACTCACGATACACAAAGTTGAGAAAGTCTATTTACCATCTTTCGAGAGGAATTTGGTAGAAATCGGAGATTTCTCTCTCCGGCTTAAACTGCGGTCGACTGTCTGCCCAACTGCAATACAACACACACGATAAACCAACTATCGCTGAAGTCTTCCAACCGTACATTTGTGAACGCGCATTTGTGAGGAACCTAATGTGAATAATTCAGCTCTACTGTGAATCTCCACTTTGGAAGACAACATTATTCAAATACTACGAATCACGAAACCCACATCACAAGACAACAAGTCCAAAGATATAGACCACCTCTTTTTTTAGGTCCAATTAAATTTCCAAACCCTACTAGAAGAAAGATGAGGAATTGATATCTTTACGGAGATTACCTGCCTTAAAAAGGAATTCGAACCCTAAATGAAAACCAACTTGTCACCTCCATATAGGTGTAAGACTTCGCATTTTTATCGTCAATTTGTATTTTTTGTGTATTCGGACGATGTGCTAATATGGTGATGGGCTAGACTCGAGTTTTGGATTGGAAGGTGGTAAGCGTGATGTTTTGTGTCGCTGTCGTCTGGTGGTTTTGTCCGTCGCTAGCGATAGCGCGAGTGCGAGGGTTGATGGGAGAGGTTTTTACAAGAGTGCGAACTTTCAAGTATGACTGAGAATGGCTTGAAGGTCATGTCGTTGTGTGAGCTCCAAATGCGCCCTTGAAAAATTTTATGGAGATGTTTACGCATCTCACGTTACTCGGTACGACTGGTTGGTTGTATACTTGGTGTATTTGCGCTGCTGAAAGAAGATTATCCAGGTCTGTTGTGCGAAGGTGGTACTCGTTGGGTTGAGAAGGATGGGGTTGGCATGGAGAGAGGGGACGGGGGAAAAGAGGGGCCGATTGGAGGGGGCATTTTGTTGGGTTTCATAATTTTCGTGGGGGAGGGGGGGCTATGTTAAATTTCTCTATACCATGGGAGGCTGAGAAGTGTACTTCTATATAGTTTGGGAAGGGTATGCATTGTTATCGTTTCGCGGATAAGGAATCCCCCAGATTCTATTGGGCTTCTAGGTTGTGGTTGCGAGTTGGGATTTATGTCTCGAAAGTTTAGTCCACTCAAAAAGTAGCATGGTTGTAATAGATAGAGATGGGTTTATTGACTCTCATGTTTTTTCATTTTTAGTTTGGGGTGGAATTTCTGGGGTAAAATTGGTGTTTACTGATTTTTTGTATTTGCCTTCATTTTTTTAAATAACATCGAGGCTACTACTTTTTGATACAAAGTCTTTGCGGTTACTAGAAAATTAGAGTATGAGATGGCACGACTAGAAGTCCAATTTGATAAAATTGTTGTTTATGTTTGTTTTTTTTTTTGGTTGGGTTTTGATTGCTCAAACATTAGATATTGATAATTTACCTCTCTCTGAGCTGTGTAAAAGAGGAGGGGTCTAAGTAATCATAATATGTTGTTGAATATTGTAGCTAAGTAATATAACCATTTTAGCCCAGGTTGATTATTTCCTTGCTTGATTTTTTAGAGAGAGTTTTGACACTATAACCCTTGATGTATACAAATTTTGTAAAGCACCTCAAATGTTAACGAACCATAACAACAATAGCTTAAGTGGACCCACAAATTCATTCTTATCATCTATTGTAGTAATGGAAATTACTAGTCATAAGTACCTTACTTAAGCAATTAAACTTAATTAACATTAACAATTAACATCGTAGCCTAATGAATTACCCAATATTTTTATCTAACATACCTTAACTTTAACAAAGCCCATTTAATAATCGTTAAAGCTGATTCGGCCAAGGAGTGCCTCATTGGAGAAACTCTTTGCAATGTTCAGCGGACCTTCAGGATCACCTCTTAGGGTTATGAGATGTTAACAACTGGTGCATTTTAGAACATTTGGGAGTGAGTTTAAAAGAAGCAGAAATCACTTCCTAATAATGGGATAATGCTATTCCAACACCACCGAAAAACTCCATTGTACTGATTTTTTCCCTTGGGGGTTGAGTTTGTCAACTGTACAGGCGGATAGAGTGAAAAAGTAAGAGAATTAACTGTAAAGTGAATACCTTAATGTCAATGTACCTTGAAATCATGAGCTTAATGTGTATGGTCTGATTCAGGTAGCAAGAACTTTTGCGTGTCTGATGACAAAACGAATGAAATACCCGGTATGGGATGCAGCATTCCGTACTTTTTGTAACCTGAGCCCTGTGGCCACATAATGCTGCGAACTGCACTTTGTAGTGAGGTGATGATGTCTAAAAAGCGATTCAACCGTGGAGTGCTGTCACAACATCATCCATGGGAAGCTGTTGTGACGGCTGACCTTCCCTCAAGTCGATCAACAGAAACAAACTAATCTCCTCGATCCGCGCACAACACTACAGCTATAGCTCTTGTGTAGCATCGAAAGAATTGAGGGGAACTTCCTTCCCAATTGTTAGCCTCAAATGGATCAGAAATTGTGAGAAACAGCCGAGCCCGAAGAAGTGTAACCGAATTGGTAGACAGGGAATTTTGCTGATGATTAGTGGTGTTGTTTTCGTCGTTTGTTGCAATCATTGTGTCTGAAACTTGTATGGATTCCGGAGTGTGCGATTGTGTAGGCGAGAAGAAGGGTGTGGTTGGTAAAGCACCAGTATGTGTACGCTGATGTTTAATGGTGTTCAAATGTTAGGTGTGTGATGTTGCTGGGCGAAGAACGGCCTGTCGGGAGGTTATTGCTCGCGAAATTTGTTATGTGATGGGAGCCCCATAGCGACATATGTTTTCGCTCTCGGTTTTAGGGTCAAGGGGGAAAAGATAGGAGTGCGAAATTGTGAGTCGGGTATCTTGAGGTACCGTTTGACAGTAGATAGTCTAGGGTATTGCGACATCATGTTGAAAGAAGAGATGGAATGATGCGTAGTGGACTCTAGAATTTTTTTAGGTTTCAGTTTATCATTGATTAGATTTCTATTAAATGTATGGCCCACATATACACGGTAAATCGCTGGGGTGATCGTTTATTGTTAGTCATGAACGAGAGTTATTGAAGTCTACTGAGGAGATAGTGCTTGTCTATGCAGCAGGTTATTTTTGGTAGATTAAAGTAGCCTAATATTTGGGGCGTTATTTAAATCAAGAATTAACAAATAAATCATCCGGAGGTTATTTTCTGTAAATATGGATCTTGTAATAGGCTTAGTGGCGGGTTATTCTCCATAATTTTGCCTTCATATGGTGTGGTAGAGTCTAGTTTAAAATTCCATTGAACTTAAAAAGTCTATACACCGATATTCTACAACAAAGTTAAAAATTAGTTTATGATCAAATACACTCGTTCGAGTAGGATGAATCTCTGAATATTGAAAATGAGGAAAATTCTACGTAATCTTAGGTTAAAGAAAATATCGATTACTGGCGGGCGGAGTGGATACTAGACATTTAGATCCAGCGCTTTGTCTGCCTTTTCATTACTCAAAGTGCAAATGGCATGCCTATCTCATGCGAAGCGCACGAGTGGTAAGGCCAGCTTTCTGTTGCACTCAATTGGGATATCGTTCTTGTGTAAGTTGGGGATAGACAACCGCATCTGTTCACCTGAATCTTTCTGAGTTCTTACTAATTCATTGATTTTGATGGTTACAATTTTCAATTATTCCTGATAGGGCCACTTCTCGTACTCTATTTGTAGAGATACCTCTGGACTATTATTGATACGCCCCCTACCTCCTTTTAATAGTTGGTGTGTATCTCTACATTGTCAGTATTAATTCTGTTTAGCTTCCCAATTTTATCGCCTGCGTCTCTTGCATCACATTAGAGTTTTTTGAACCTTATAATTGTTTAAATGGAATGCTAATTTGTGTCGACTTGTGTTTTTAGGTTTGCACCCTAATTTCGACATTTGCGTTGCAGTGGTTGTGTAGGCTCCAGTTTTCCCTCTTTTGGGACTTCTTTCTCTCGCGCAAAGGAGACATTGGAGGAATGAAAAGAAGGAAGAACTATAGAGTGACATTTGTCTTAGAGCAAAGGTGACAGGGTAGGGGCATGGGTTGGAGTTAGCAAGACCTTTTGTGGATAGATAGAGTTGTTGGAATAGGCAAAGTGGAAGAATGTCATATGAAGGTACACTCATTGTCGCCTACCTTCACCAAATCTAGTTAGGGCGCCTTAAAGACATTTTCGTTTTCTTAATGCATATTTCTCCTTGATCCAGATGTATTTGGATTGTGGTATTTTATCTGGATAAGTACACTAAGAGATCCTAGGGCTTTCCACGGTGCTAAATACAACGCACGTGGAATATACCGGAGTCTAGACAAGTCAAAATTATGAACGTAATTTAAAAATCAATTTGTCACTATCGCTCTGTCTAGTGCCCAGTATCAAAATAGGTTGTTTAGACATGAGCGAGGATCAATGTTTGGGAAAACCCTAGCTCAGATGAGTAGAGTGGGACACTATTGTATGTAATTCA